>CAUYTI010052145.1:0-29417 GCA_963575145.1 Galago senegalensis | reverse complement strand
CCAATCATCCTCCCTCCACCCATCCTCCCCCCTCCCCTCCCCTCCCTCTCCCCTTTCCCCATAGTCTTCGGCTATATTAACTTTTTTTTTTTGATCAATATAATTTAAGTGTGCTGTGGAAGTTTAACTATAGGGTGAAATATACTGTAAGATAAAAAAATGGCCAGGCGTTGTGGCCAGTGCCTATGGTCCCAGCTACTTGGGAGGCTAAGGCAGGAGAGTCTCTTGAGCCCAGGAGTTGGAGGTTGCTGTGAGCTGTGATGCCACTCACTCTACCTGAGGCTCTGTCTCAAAAAAAAGAATGGAACAAATACTGCATGTTCTCATTTATGAAGTGGGAGCTTAATAAACACTGCATGTTCTCATTTATAAATATAGAGTGACATAATGAACATTGGAGAGTCAGAAGGAGGAAAAGCAGAAGAGGGGTAAATGATCAAAAATTACCTATGGGTACAATGTACATCATTTGGGTGATAGATACCCTAAAATCCCTGACTTCACCATCATAAAATACACCCATGTAATAAAAAAAACAGATTTACATCCCAAATCTGTTGAAATAAGAAAATTAAGAGAAAAAGAAACTTATAACCTATTTTGATAATCCTTATTAGTGTTTATAAATTAAATTAATAAATCAATATTAAACTTTAGAAATTGACTTTAAGCCCTTGCTTCTGATCTGAACTACTTTATAAAAGCACTACCTCAAAGAGCTGTTATGAAGATTAAAATAAAATTCAAAAGAAATATCTAGCAACTAAACACTCAACATGTGGTAGCTGCTGCTAGGAATTAAAAAGTCTCATAAAGAACCAAAAGAAATAAGGCAGCGCCTGTGGCTCAAAGGAGTAGGAAGCCGGCCCCATGTAGCAGAGGTGGTGGGTTCAAACCCAAAAACTGCAAAAAAAAAAAAAGAAATATCAAATTGCTTTCAACTGTTAGTAGCAGCATTAGTATTTGTAATTTTGATATAAATATACAGATAGGAACAAGCATAGTAAAATATAATTAAAAATCATAACACTATAATAATGTTATTAAAAAAACCAATATTTTCAGAATAATGAGATATAAGCAAAGAAGTAAAAACCCTTAAATGCCAAATGTGAATTGGAAGTACCAATCTGAACACCTGATTAATTATACCTTTTCTAAAATGTATTTTTTCATAGTTTTGTCCACTGAAAATGCAATAGCAATGAACATATCAGTTTCCAGATTGAGGCATCCAAAACTCATGGCTCAGTGGAGAAATGGCTGATTGCAGTTCTGGATAAGATGAGTAAATAAGCCTGGGGGCAACTCATGTCAGAAAGCAAAGAAGCTTGGGTAAAATTAAAAGAACTCAGAAGCCAACGTGAAAGGGCTAAACTGACCAAAACTGGGAAAATGTAAGCATTAAAAGATAAAATGACTACAATGTATTAAAGTTAATCAAAAATGTAAAAGCTCACAAGTTCTTTATGATACTAAAAAAAAAAAAAAGAAAGAAAAAAATCTTTAGTTCCCTGTGGCAGTTGCTAGGCACCAATTCATTATTCTATAAATTGGTTGTTTAAAAAGGGAAAAGAAACAAGCATTTGCAAACGCTCATATCTCCAGTATGAGCTGTGCCTCAAATTAAGCAAATAACACATGAAATTCTCTATAGAAGATTTTCAGCTAATAAAGGCAGAAAATGGAATTTTAAAAATCACCATCTATAAATCCTAATGAAAAAGTGGATGTAAGCAATGACTATCATCGGATGCTGAAGTCGTTAAGTAATTGGCTGAAGTCGTTAAGTAACTGGGATACTTTATATTAGGTAAATCCAAATGTATTGATCAATCTTAACTTTACTATAAAATAAAAACTATCCGTATTAAGTACATCCTGATGTGATATAATAGAAATATAAAGCACCAAGTACTCTTATCACAACAAACGAACCTAAATCTGCCAAGATCTCCAAATCTAATTGCCAGATTGCAAAGAATGAATATCTAAAAAACCAAATCCAGAATGTGGGAAACTTTATAAGACATATAATTTGGTTTATTCAACAAGTAGATGGAATTAAAAAAAAAAACGTAGGGTGAAGAGAACAAGCTGCTATAAATTACCTTCATAAGTCTTACATAAGACTTAAGAGATATTTCAACTAAATATATGCCAAATTTTCCTGGCATGCAGCCATACCTGTTGTTTGAATACTAATACAAACAAAGCAGCTGTAAGGAAAAATTATTAACTTTGCTGGAGTTACAATAGTATATTTAAAAACAGACAAAAAGCAATTAGCCGCCAGAGTCAGAGTGACACATTTATGGAGGGATGAATGTAATATCCAGGATTTCCTTTAAAATACTCTAGTCCCCTTCTTCCAGAAAAGAAGGAGAGGAAACAATTGACAAAATGTTCAAGTTAGGTCACAGGCTGATGGGTATTCACTGTAATCTTCCCTCTTCCCTCTTCTTTGTTTATGTTGAAAACTTATTATACATGTTTTTTTAAGAAAATAAAATTTCACAAAAAAGAAAACAATAAAATGTCCATAGGATAAAATAAATAATCAAGTATTTTATGCAAAAGTGATTAATAATTAATCATGCAAAAATGATCACTTACTGTTATATAACTATAAGAAATGAAGCCTAATGAGTTCTTTAGAACTTTGTGCCTAGGGGCAGAGGCAAGATGGCCAACTGGAGTAGGTTTTCCACAGAGACTCCCATCCACAAGAAGAGTTAAACGACAGAAGTTTAGCAAGCAAGCCGATGGTTTGAAGCTGAGCCAAGACAGAAAGCTGAAGAACGCACATCAACCCTGCTGAGGCAAGCTGCGACCCCAAGGAAATAAACAATAGGTACAAAATCCATTTCTAAGCAGATGGGAGTCCCCTCACCCATGAGAAAGGCTCGCAGTATACTGTATACAAACAAGCAAGCAGAGTCCAGATCTCCTTCTATTTTATCCCATGGGAGAGACCCTCTAAAAACTGGAACTCCTTCCCTAGAGAGGACTTATGAATGTGCCATGACACTCTCCTGCCAGGCATAAAACTGTGTATACTCTCTATCTGCAATTCTGAACTTCCAAGCACTCCCCTCTGCTCTCACCCTGAAGTTGGAGTCCTGTCCCCCATGGAGTCCAGAATTTTGAGCATTTTCTCAAGAGGTGTGGACAGGGAATGTGCGGTTGCTGGTCTGTGCTCATTCTGCAGCACAGGAGTAAGGAGAAGACAGTGAACTGAGGGAACCGTACAGGAGAGGGAGAGGAAGTGCCCAAAGCACAAAGCAGCAGTGGCAGGAACAATAGGGCTCACATCCCTGAGGATATTTTGGAGAGACGCTCCCTGACTCTCTGGGCAATCAGAGGAAGATGGGCAGCTTCTCTGGTGGCAGTCACTGGCAGAACAGATCTGGGACAGTAATGGTAAGGCAGGCCCCACGAGTAAAGGGTATGGCCTAAAGAGTAACCTGCCTGGGCGGGGTGTGGCAGAAACAAATGGAGAGACAGCATACTCCCAAGCATGGCTGAGCCAGAAGGACTGCTTTAATGAGCACCTGGACCTCAGGGGATCATCACTGAGACAAAGGCAGGCAGACAGAGACTGGAACTGACAGCTGAGTTTGACCTCTCACCACGCCCACCCCAACACAGACTGTAGCTGAGACAGACATGCCAGCTCTGGGCAGCAGCACAGATCAGGGCTGAGTGACAGTTTCTGTGAACTCAAACAGTGCCTGGTCTGCATAGAAATATAGCCAGGACAGAAACAAATTCTGTGATATTGTTCTGTTCTGTCAGCAACATCAATCAGGGGCTGGGCTGGAACTGAGTGAACCACCCCAGCCTCCATTAAGACCCCAAAATTGTCAGGCCTCAGCTCCCCCTGCAGCATAGTGGCAGAGAGCGGTGGCCTAGCTGAGGAGACATAGATCTCCCTGTGACTCAGGCAAGCACAAACCCCTGGAGCATCTGCTCACTGAAAGGAATTGGGTCACAGCCCTGCAGGGTTATCAGTGACTAGGTGTGATAGAGGTACAAGGTGGGGAAGGAGGCATCAAACATCTCAGACTAATTCATTGCCTGGATGGATCCTTCTGACCTCACAGAGCACCAGAGCGAGTCCTTCTTGAGCTGCCAGCATACCCCTGCTATCTAGTTGCCAGAGAATTTTTGAATTCTCCCAGCTGAGACCAGTGCTGACTGGGACAATTGATTTGGACCTCCTGAAGTGCGCCAATCACCTTAGGACTATCCAAAGTGGTACCCTGGGTGTGTGGTTCTGGGAAGGTTTGATTTTCCTTTTCCAGTTGTTGCCTGTGTGGGGGCATGGTGACTTACTTGATGGTATTTCTCCACAGCTAAGACTTCGACCCAGAATAACTGATTCACTAGGGTAGGAAAGACCACCTGAAGACAAGACAGAGCCACTTACCCCACCACAACAACCAGGTCCCCAGCTGCTCAGGCCATAGCACTATGCGGGTCCCTTGCAAAGCTCTAGGGTAAAAGGTACAGACACAAGTCACAGCTCTTGGGCAAAGGGCTGGTTAATCACTATTCCAGGAGCCCCTAAACCAACTTCACCTTATCTGCTCATCTAGCCAAATGGTGTAAAATAATCATGGGTGGAATGAGCGAAAAAACTCCCATAACATGAATAACCAGAGTAGATCAACTCCCCCCAAGGAATGACGTGGTGGACACAACTGAAGATCCCATTCATAAAAGGAAGGCTATGATGTCAGAAATTGAATTCAGAATTTGGATTGCAAATAAGATTAATGGATGAAGGTAAAGTTGGAATTAGAAATTCAAGGAGCATTTCAAAAGTTATCTCAAGAATTCAATGAATTCAAAGACAAAATCACCAAAGATTTTGACACAGCAAGACAAGAATTTGTAGCCCTCAAATATCTGAGAAATACAGTAGAATCCCTCAGTAACAGAATGGAGCAGGCAGAAGAAAGGATTTCTGACATTAAAGACAAAGCTTTTGAACTCTCCAAAACACTCAAAGAAGAAGAGAAGTAGAGAGCAAAACAGATCCTTTTGTCAGAGAGCTCTGGGATAATTCAAAGAAAACTAATATTCACCTTCTAGGAATTCCTGAAGGCAATGAAGTAGCTTCAAAAGGCACAGAGGCTCTTCTTCATGAGATTATGAAGGAGAACTTTCCAGACATGCCAAGAGATTCTGGGGAAAAAAAAGTTGG
Organism: Galago senegalensis; assembly: GCA_963575145.1. Classification (NCBI taxonomy): domain Eukaryota; kingdom Metazoa; phylum Chordata; class Mammalia; order Primates; family Galagidae; genus Galago; species Galago senegalensis. Next base: position 24,205 of record CAUYTI010052145.1, on the reverse strand, counting down.
TTTTGTGAAAAGGTCACTAAAATAGATAAGTCTTTGGCTAACCTAACCAGGAATAAAAGAGTAAAATCTCTAATTTTATCAATCAGAAATGACAAAGACAAAATAATAACAGACTCATCAGAAATTCAAAAAATATTTAATGAATATTATAAGAAACTCTATTCTTACAAGTATGAAAATCTGAAGGAAACAGACCAATACTTGGAAGCACGCCACTTTCCTAGACTTAGCCAGAATGAAGTGGAAATGTTGAACAGGCCTATATCAAGTTCTGAAATAGCAAAAATATACCAAATCTCCCTAAAAAGAAAAGCCCAGGACCAGATGGCTTCACATTAGAATTCTACCAAACCTTTAAAAAGGAATTAGTACACATATTACTCAACCTTTTTGAAAAGGTAGAAAAAGAAGGAATACTACCCAACACATTCTATGAAGCAAACATCACCTTGATCCCCAAACCAGGAAAAGACCCAACAAGAAAAGAAAATTATAGAACAGTATCACTAATGAATATTGATGCAAAAAAATATTCAATAAGATCCTAGCAAACAGAATCTGGCAACACAGCAAACAAATTATACAACATGACCAAGTGGATTTTATCCCAGGGTCTCAAGGGTGGTTCAATATATGTAAATCTATAATTATAATTCATCACATAAACAAATTAAAAAACAAAGACCATAATGATTCTCTCAATTGATGCAAAAAAAAAAAAAAAAACTTTTGATAATATCCGGCATCCTTTCATGATCAGAACATTTAAGAAAATGGGAATAGGAAGGACATTTCTTAAACTGATAGAAGTCATTTATAGCAAACTCACAGCCAATACAGTAGTGAATGGAGTTAAATTGGAATCATTTCCACTCAGATCAGGAACCAGGCAAGGTTGCCCATTGTCTCCCTGCTTTTTAACATTGTAATGGAAGTCTTAGCCATCGCAATTAGGGAAGAAAAGATGATCACGGGTATCCACATAGGGTCAGAAGAGAGCAAACTTTCACTCTTTGCAGATGATATGATTATATATCTTGAAAACACCAGGGATTCTACTACAAAACTCTTAGAAGTGATCAAGGAGTACAGCAGTGTCTCAGGTTACAAAATCAACACTCATAAATCTGTAGTCTTTATATATACCAACAATAGTCATGCTGAAAAAACAGTCAAAGACTCCATTCCCTTCACAGTAGTGCCAAAGAAGATTAAATATTTGGGAGTTTACCTAAGAAAGGATGTGAAATAAAAAGAACTATGAAACTCTAAGAAAAGAAATAGCTGTTGATGTTAACAATTGGAAAAAACATACCATGCTCATGGCTGAGAATAATCAACATTGTTAAAATGTCCATACTACCCAAAGCAATATACAATTTTAATGCAATCCCTATTAAAGCTCCACTGTCATACTTTAGAGATCTTGAAAAAATAAAAATAATATTTCATTTTATATGGAATCAGAAAAAACTCAAATAGCCAAGACATTACTCAGAAATAAAAACAAATCAGGAGGAATCATGCTACCAGACCTCAGACTATACTATAAATCGATAGTGATCAAACCAGCATGGTACTGGCACAAAAACAGAGAGGTAGATGTATGGAACAGAATAGAGAAGCAAGAGATGAACCCAGCTACTTACCATTATTTCATCTTTGACAAGCCATTTAAAAACATTCAATGGGGAAAAGATTCCCTATTTAACAAATGGTGCTGGGTGAACTGGCTAGTGACCTGTAGAAGACTGAAACTGGACCCACACTTTTCACCATTAACAAACATAGACTCTCACTAAAGATTTAAACTTAAGACATGAAACTATAAAAATACCAGAAGAAAGTGCAGGGAAAACACTTGAAGAAATCAGCCTGAGCAAACATTTTATGAGGAGGACCCTCCTAGGCAACACCAAAAATACATTACTGGAACCTGATCAAGCTAATAAGCTTCTCCACAGCCAAGAACACAGTCAGTAAAGCAAGCAGACAGCCCTCAGAATGAGAGAAGATATTTGCAGGTTATATCTCTGACAAAGGTTTAATAACCAGAATCCACAGAGAACTCAAACGAATTAGCAGGAAAAGAATAAGTGATCCCATCTCAGGGTGGGCAAGGGACTTGAGGAGAAACTTCTCTGAAGAAGACAGGCTCACAGCCTACAGACACATGAAAAAATGCTCACCATCCTTAATCATCAGAGAAATGCAAATCGGAACTACTATGAGATATCATCTAACTCCAGTAAGATTAGCCCACATCATAAAATCCCAAAACCAGAGATGTTGGTGTGGATGTGGAGAAAAGATAACTAAGAAAATGCCATGAAGGCTATGTTAACACTTCTACACTGCTGATAGGAATGCAAACTAATACTTTCCTTTTGGAAAGATGTTTGGAGAACACTTAGGGATCTAAAAATAGACCTGAATTTGAACCTTCAATTCCTCTACTAGGTATATATCCAGAAGAACCAAAAATCACATTATAACAAAGATATTTGTACCAGAATGTTTATTGTAGCCCAATTAATAATTACTAAGTCATGGAAGAAGCCCAAGTGTACACTGACCCATGAATGGATTAATAAATTGTGTTATATGTACACCATGGAATATTATGCAGACTTAAAGAAAGATGGAGACTTTACCTCTTTTATGTTCATATGGATAGAGCTGGAACATATTCTTCTTAGCAAAGTATCTCAAGAATGGAAGAAAAAGTATCCAATATACTCAGCCCTACTTTGAAACCAATTTATAGCTTTCATATGAAAGCTATTACCCAACTACAGCCCAAGAAGAGGGGGAGGGAGGAAAACGAGGGGAGCGGAGGGGGGGAGGATTGATAGAGGGAGAGTAATTGGTGGGACCACACCTACAGTGCATCTTATAAGGGTACATGTGAAATTTACTAAATGTAGAATATAAATGTCTTAACACAATAACTAAGAAAATGCCATGAAGGCTATGTTAACCAGTTTGATGAAAATATCTCAAATTGTATATAAAACCAGCACATTGTACCCCATGATTGCATTAATGTACACAACTATGGTTTAGTTAAAAAAAAAAAAAAGAAAGAAATCTGTGCCTATATACAAAATTATTTATATATCATATTGTATCTTTATGTATGACTCACTCATTATTCCTTAGATGTTAAATTCCCCAGTGGGTCAAAAGTATATTTTATTTCTTTACCACTTTACACAACACTAGGATCAAGGGTATCCAGTTTGTAATAAAATCCAAGTGGTTCCAACACACTGTTCTATTTTGCATACAATTTAAGAAAAGTACTATCAATATTTATGCATACAGTAAAATGAAACACTAAACAACTAAGAGTTGAGAAGATTTAAATTCTAACAATGTTTTTAAAAAAAATCAAGACTTTACAATAATGAAACACTAAACAACTAAGAGTTGAGAAGATTTAAATTCTAACAATGTTTTTTAAAAAAATCAGGACTTTACAATAACAATATTAGGAAAAAAAACTTACCAAAATCATTTTCAACTCCATCATAAAACTCATTAGATCAGGTGAGTGCTGCATTCTCTAGATCAAAACATTTCCAATTAATTTCATTTGTACATTGAGTATTCTATTCATTGAAACTAAAATGAAATACAAGCCCACATGAATATAAAAAAACATCGGCTGTATTTACATCTGAAAAGTGTAAGAAGTAAAGTATTGGTCATCAACCTTAGTATTCTCATCAATTTCATTTTGAAAGAATAATTATAGCCTTCAAGTCTAAACTGGTGAGATATATTGATTTTTATAAGAATGTCAGTTAAAACCTCACATTCCTCTGTTCTTTTCACCACTATTTTACTGCCATATTTAGCAAATCTAGCAAACTATATCATTATTTTTTAAAAAGTAGTATGAGAGTCATGTGATTAGAGAGAAGCATAAAACATAAAAATCAGGAAATCTGGAGCAATAAATGAACAATAACTAATCAACAGTACACTGTACTTTCTTTTCCTTTCCCTTAAAACCCATATATAATTATTATTTTCATCCTTTCACAACTAACCCATATTAAAAAGGAGTCATTCATTACAGTAAAACCTATTATAATAGAGTAGCAAAAAAATAAAAATCTCTGAAGTAGAATAAATATTTAAGATTTAAAGTTTCGTTTCCTTAAGATCTTTCATTCTTAAAATGACTATAGAATAGACAAGATCAAGATGGTTAACTAGGTTGACCACACATGGACAGTATGTGCTTCCTCCACAGAGAGAAACCACCAGCGTAGTAAGCAGATTCTCATATCTTGAAAATCATCATCATCTAGAAGAGAACACTTAGGATTCAACAGGGAAACAATGGAAAACATCAAAAGTAGGTGTGGGATGGGGGGTTCCAGGCAACTTGCCTGGCCAGGGGCAGCTAACAGCCAGGAGTAGCTCTTGAATGCATGAAGCAATAAAACAGAAGTCTCTGGGGCTCCACTCTCCAAAATGAGGGGTCTTGACTACAAGAGAATCCCCTGACTCATGCAGGTCTCAGGCCTAACATAGGGAGCTGCTCAGAGATTGCTCAGAGACACTGTTCCAGAAAGGAAACTCAGGGGGAAGAGTTGTCCACAGACATCCAAGCCTACAGCAGCCTGAACCAGGTGTCATCCTGATAGCCCGCATACCAGGGAACCACAGGCACACCTCCAGCCACTGCGTGGGTCCAAGGAGTGATAGAGAAGCTGAGGTGCTTCAACATAGCCCCGGGAAGGCCTCCACAGCACTGCTATGGGCTGCAGATGAGACTGAGATGTATATGGACAGCATTTTCCAGTTTCTCGTCCGTGGTAATACCTGGCTGGGGCCCCAGCCTTTACAGTTCCAAGTTCAAAGCAACGTTTTGTGAATCTGAGAAAGGGCAGGGCCCAAACTCTTGGCCTGTATGTGTGCTTGACACACAGCTGCAGCCCATCTGGCTGGAGAGGGGCAGGTTTTTCTGCACTCCATGATGGTACTCACCATCTTGCAGCTGGATGCTGTGGGACCAAATCTCAAGTGAACCGCATCCCCTCAGTCTCCTGCCAGCGCAGCCTACCTAAGAAAGGCCCTGTCCTCTTTGGCCACATGCCCAGGGCACCACTAAAGGAGTGGTGTAAAGCCAGGCAGTGCCCCACCCTTGGGCTGACCCAGGCCTGCCCAGCTGAAAAGCCCAAGTTCTCCTACCTACTCCGAGGACAATTTTCACCTGCTACAAGCTGCAATGAGAAAGACACAAGTAGATGGCACTCCGCCCAGCATATTCTCCAAAATATCTGCCAGGAAGAAGTACCACCATCTCTGGTCACAGGCTCAAGGTACTATTTTGGAAGTGTACAGCTGGGAAACCTGTGAAGGGACATAGATGGAGATGGCACCCTCCTTCTTTCAGCCACCCAAATGTGGACACAGACGAGCTTTTGGTATGGTGAGCTGTAAGTCCCAGGCTTGCAAGGGGAAATACAGTCCCAACAGTACTCTGCTTACCATGCCTGCATTCTGCACAGACAATGTGAGTCTCACTCTGTCAGCCTCGGCAGAGTGTCATTGCATCATCATAGCTCACACCAACCTCAAACTCTTCTGCTCAAGTGATCCTCCTGCTTCCCTGTAGCTGGGACTACAGGCTCTGCCATAATCCCAGCTTGTTTTTTCTATTTAGTAGAGACAGGGTCTCACTCTCGTTCAGGCTGGTCTTGGAACTCCTAAATTCAAGCAATCTACCCACCTCCACCTCCCAGAGTGCTAGGATTACAGGCATAAGCCACCATGACTACTCTTTTTAGATGAGAAAAGTAAGACTCAAAGTTATGTGAACAATGCGCAAACGATATGATTCACATCTTAACACAGCTTTGAGTGGGCATGTTTGTAAAACAAATTGTTAACTTCTATATAATACAGAAGTTAGTTTATTACAGATCAATAATAAATTATATCAAGCATCCAGAAACTACAGCCCAGATACTAAATCTAGCTCAGTATCTGTTTTTGTAAACAAAGTTTCACTGGCATGCACTCACACTTACTCATTTACTTCGTCTGTGGTTGCTTGTCTGTGACACCGTAAGGGCAGAGTTGAGTAGTTATAACAGGGACCTTACAGTCCATTACACCCACAAAATTTATTACCTGGTCATTTATAGAAAAAGTTTGCTGACCTCTAGCCCATACTTACTAAAACTAAAAACAATACAAGGGAAGAATAGTAATTTTGACCTGGACTTTGAGATAAAACACTCTAAAAAATACCAGATTCTAACTACCCAACTGAAGGACAGAGGGAGATATTTAAGTAAACGGGGCTTTTTCTGAACCCTCTTGGTGACTTGGTAGAGAAAAACCAAGTTATGGATCTTACTATCATACTTGGCCTTTATTAACAACTTTTTTCAGGGTATTTACATATGTCAACACACCATTTCTTAAACTTCAGTGTACAATATAAATAGTCAAGGGAATGAGGGTGAGGGGTGGAAAGAAAAAAGAAATATAACTTAAACAATCTCTTTAAAAATTTGTGCAATTATACTGCCAGGTTAACAGCCTACATTCTACAAATCAAATATTATCTTCTGTACTTCTTTGTGGCTTAGTAATACAAAAAGTGACAGTCACCGTCAGTTATCATCGATAATAACCTGCCTTTAAAATAGAGAAAATAGTGGAAATTGGGTAAAAAACATACAAATGAATAAAGCATCAAAAGAAATGCAATTCTACTAACATTTTTCTTAAAGAGGCGTTGTATTATTTCATTATTTTGCTTCACTAACAGTGATTTTTTTAAAGTTTCTCTAATCTTCAAAGGAACATTCAAGCAGATCCTGAACATTAACTAAATTAATCCCGCCTAGAACTCACGTAAGCTGCCTTTATCTCCTCTCATTACACAAGTATACATGATCTTAAATGATTTCCACCACACCCTTTCTATTGCTAATCTAAACTCCACTTTTGCTACCAATATCCTACAGCTCTAACTGGGTCTGGATTTTTTTTTCCTATCACCACTATTCAGTCTTAACAGAAAAAAGTGATGGATAAAGGTGAGTGTATTTGAAGAGCCTAACATCTCAAAGAGGGAAATCAGTTTCAACACAAATGCTGCCTAGAGAAATGCTTGAGGATACAGAAATAGAAAACACATTATATACAATATATGGATCCTTCCCATACTTCATATACAGAGATGAAGCCTAGAAATCTCAGTAACCATTAAAACCAATTTGTTACATTTTGCAAAGCAGGTCTTTAAAAGAAGAGTAATTTAGTAGTTTCTTACCCTCATTTCAAATATAAACCTTTTAAAAAGGACTTACCTGTTGGACTATTTGATGGTATCCACTAAGTATTGCCTTCAGCTCCCAACTACATAGTAATCTAAAATTTTAATGGGACAAAAACAGTTTGTTCATTATTCTGAATTGAAAGGAAAAAACACATTTGTTTGCTAATGTAAACATGCATGTACATACAAAAGAATACCATAAACATAATTTTGACAAATTAATAAAATTTTACTACTGATACTGTAGAAAGGTTTGTCTTCAAATTGTTGGTACTAATTTATTTCAAAATATAAATAACTGCAACCAGTAAATGACAGGCAAACAGTAAATCTTTTAAAGTCTTTAATGTATCCAAAGCAAGATTTCCATTGCATTAGATTCTTCCAAGGTAGATTTTGAAAAAGCAACAGTTTTTATCATAATATATCAAACTTTTATTTAAAAAGGTTTTGTAATATTCCAACTCCAGATTAATGTTACTAAAATAATGCATAATTTTAATTGTGTTAGTAGTGATAGGTTAATGTTCACACGTTTACTGGCTCACCTCAGCTGTACTCTCAATTTTGGGAACTTTTCTAAGGACTGACTTTTACTTACCTAGAAGTAGGAAGCCTCTATAAGCACTGTTAACTATTCCTTCCATAAGGTTTCTTTATTTGGCCTGATGAGATACCAGTGTTCTTCTTTAGTTACCGTCCTTTGAATGCTGGTACGCCCTCAAGGTCCTGTTATTGGCCTTCTCTTTTTATGTCCCAGACAGAGGCACCAGAAAGTCATATTCATATTATGCATACCTCAAATCCTATGCTGTGACTTCTACATATATCTTTACTCTAAGCTTCACACTCTAGTTCCACACCAATATGTAGGAGATAAGCTCCCTTTGCTCAAGACATCGCAGTCGCAATGTGTAACTTGACTTTGAGCTAGCAAGAACAGACAGCCAGGCTCCCTCATGTTTTTACTCTAAACAAAATCTATTGTATATGTGTTCATCAGCCTTCACACTAGATTGTAATCCTAAAAGGTTGCTTCCTAATGTTACTTGACTTCTTTGTATATGTGTTAAATTCTTACTGAATGTTGGAAAGTATATAAGGTAATCCGTCAAGTTTAGCCGGGCCGCCGACCAGAGCGAGTCACGGTCTCCCTTGAAAAGTACATTCTGTCTGCAGTGCTTTCCCCTGCGTCTCTGATCAGAACTCCAAAGAACACACAACACCAAGAGATAAAAGTACACAATGGACTTTCACAAAATAAGATAGAACTCCACTACACTTATCAATTCTCTCAATAAATGTCAATGCACTGAACTGACCGCTGACAGGGCACAGGCTGGCTGATCGGATACAAAAAAGCACAAGCCTTCCATATGCTGTTTCCAGAAGAACACCTAGCCTTGAAGGACAAATCAAGACTCAGGGTTAAGGATGGAAAACAGTATTTCAAGCAAATAGAAATCAGAAGAAAGGAGGGGCTGCAATCTTTTTTTTTTTTTTGGCAGTTTTTAGCTGGGGCTGGGTTTGAACCCACCACCTCTGGCATTTGAGGACCGGCACCCTACTCCTTTGAGCTACAGGTGCCACCCAAGGGGTTGCAATCTTATCTGCAAGCACCTGCCCTACATGTCCACGGCACCAGGCAATGCAGTCTATTTATGAGTAAGATAGGATTCATAACAATCCAAAGCCTCTAGTAATAAGCCCACACTAAAGGCAGACCTCACTGTATACCCAGCAGCAGTCTTGTGACCCAGTGCTTCCATGAGCCTCAGTAATAAAGAAGGGAAGCTGGCCAGATGTGGTATCATGCCTGTAATCCTAGCACTCTGAGAGGCTGAGGCAGGTGAACTGATTGGGCTCAGGAGTTCAAGACCAGCCTAAGCAACAGCAAGACCCCATCTTTACTCAAATAAGAAAAATTACCTGGGCCTTGTTGCAGGTGCACATAGTCACAGCTACTTGGTAGGCTGAGGCAAGAGGATCTCTTGAGCCCAAGAGTTTGAGGTTGCTGTGAGCTATGACATCACAGCACTCTACCCAGGGTGACAGAGTGAGACTATCTCAAAAAGAAAAAGAAAAAAAGCTTCACCTGCTGAAATTGGCTTATGAAAAGTAGAAGAAGTATTTCCTCCTTTAAATACAAAGACAACTATACAATGTTATATTATGCCCATTTTCATTACTCCTATTTTAATATAGCATTGATAATCACAGGAAGAACTATTATATGTGGGGAAAAAAAGCTGTCCAAATAGAAAAAGAGTAAAATTGTCACTGTTTGAAGTTAACATAATCTTATATATAGAAAATCATAAATACTACACCAAAAATCTGTCTAAACTAAAAAATATGCAGTGAGCAGACTATTCAAGTAACAAATATCAGTGAATCCATACATTAAATAAGTTAATGAAAATCTCATATATATTAAAATATTGATTGTTAGCAATAAATTTAACCCATAAAATGAAAAATCTTTACACTGAAAAATATAAAACATTGATGAAACTGAAGACAGAAATATAAAATGTCTCATGTTTATAGATCAGCAAAAATGATACTGTTGAAGTGCCATATAACCCAACTGATCTACATATTTCATGAACTCCCTATAAAAATTCCAATGGCATTTTTCACAAAAATTAAAAAAAAAATCCTAAAATTTGTATACAGTTACAATGGACTTTGAATAGCCAAAGTAATTTTGAGGAAAAACAAAGCTGAAAGCATCATACTTTCTCATTTCAAACTATCTTTCAAACCTGTAGTAATAAAAGCAAAATGAGGGCAGCACCTGTGGCTCAGTGGGTAGGGTGCCAGCCCCATACACCAAGGGTGGTGGGTTCAAACCCGGCCCTGGCCAAACTGCAACAAAAAAATAGCCGGGTGTTGTGGTAGACACCTGTGGTCCCAGCTACTCGGGAGGCTGAGGCAAGAGAATCACCTAAGCCCAGGAGTTGGAGGTTGCTGTCTGTGAGCTGTGTGATGACACGGCACTCTACCAAGGATGATAAAGTGAGACTCTGTCTCTACAAAAAAAAAAAAGAAAACAAAACAAAACAAAAATGACACATTCATAAAAAATGACACAACTACCAATGAAACAAAATAGAAAGCCCAGAAATCAACCCGCACTTACAAGGTCAACTAGTCTTTGAGAGAGACAAGAATACACAATGCAGAAAATATAGTTTCTTCAATAATTAGCATTAGGAAAAATGGACATCTATAAGCAAAATAACAATATTAAACCATTTTTCTTACACCACCTACGAAAATTAACTCAAAATAAACAATCCTAGTATGCTGGGAGGCTCAGGCAGGAGGATTACTTGAGCTCAGGAGTTCAAGACCAGCCTGAACAAGAGTGAGAAAGAGTCTCAGTCTTGAAAATTAAGTGGCTGTTGTGGCAGGCCCCTATAGTCCCAGCTATTTGGGAGGCTGAGGAAGGAAGGTTGCTTAAACCCAGGAGTTTGAGGATTCCGTAAGCTAGACTGATGCCAAGGTACTCTAGCCTGGGCACCAGAGCAAGACTCTGTCTCAAAAAAAAAAAAAAAAAAAAGACACAGGCTAGGCACCCATAGCACAGTGTTTATGGCGCCAGCCACATGCACTGAGGCTGGTGGGTTTGAACTCGGCCCAGGCCAGCTAAACAACAATGACAACTGCCACAAAAAGTAGCCAGGCGTTGGGGTGGGCACTTGTAGTCCCAGCTACTTGGGAGGCTGAGGCAAGAGAATCACTTAAACCCAAGAATTTGAGGTTGCTGTGAGCTATGATGCCCCAGTACTCTACCAAGGGCAACATAGTGACATTCTGTCTCAAAAAAATAAAAATTAAAAAAGGCACAATTGGTTTAAAATACAATTCTTAAAAATCTTAAAACATACGAAAAACCTTTTCGATATTAATGTTGGTAATGCAGTTTTTGAATACAACACCAAAAGTATGAAAACAAAAGCAAATAAAAACAAGTTGGACTGCATCAAATGAATAATTTTCTGCACAGAAAAAAATGGAATAAGAATAATTATAGGATAGGAGAGAACATTTGCAAACCATACTTGTCTGATGTGTATGTCTGGTAATATCCAAATTATATAAGAAACATAAGTGACAAAAATAAATATAATAACCAACTGAAAAATGGACATAAGACTGAATAGATATTTTCCCAATGAACACATACATATAAGTGGCCAACAGGTATATAAAAGGTGATCAACATCACCAATTATTATGGAATTACAAATCAAAATCATGATGAGAAAGCATTTCATTCATACCTATTAGGATGGCTAATATAAAAAAGAAGAGATAAGTTCTGACAAGGATGTGAAGAAAAAGAAATCCTATACACTGCTGGTGAGTTGTAAATTGGTAGATTCATTGTGAAAACGAGAATGAAGAATCTTTAAAAAATAAAAATAAAACTATCATACAATTCACCAATCCCACTTCTGGGTATATAAATAAAGGAAATAAAATCAGTATCTCAAATAAATACATGTACTTCCATGTTCATTGCAGCACTATTCACAATTGCCAAGAAATGAAAACAACCTAAATGTTTGTGAATGCTGAATGAAGAAAAAAATGGGGGCCAGGCTCAGTGGCCCATGCCTGTAATCTTAACACTCTCAGAGGCCGAGGTGGGTAGATTGCTTGAGCTCAGGAGTTCGAGAGCAAGAGTGAGGCTGAGCAAGAGTGAGGCTCCTGTCTCTAAAAATAGCCAGGTGTTCATGGTGAGCACCTGTAGTTCCAGCTTTTTCACTCAAGAGGCTGAGAGAAGAGAATCGCTTGAGCCTAGGAGTTTGAGGTTGCTGTGAGCTATGACGCTACAGCACCCTACTAAGGGTGACAAAATGAAACTCTGTCTCAAAAAAAAAAAAAAAAAAAAAAAAGAATAAAGCAAGCAAGCAAGCAAATAAAAAAACAAAATAATATAATTTATAAAAAATATTATTCAATCATTTCAATAGGGCCCTGGGGGACATTATGCCGGCACAGAAAAAAATATATATATACTGCAGGATCTCAAGGGGGTGGGTGGGGGGGAATAAAAAGATTGTATTTATTGAAGCAGAAAGTACAAAGGTGGTTGCCAGGACCTGAGGTGGGAGAAATTGGAAAATGTTATTCAAAGGGTACAAACTTTTAGTTAATGAATAACTTATGTGGACCTAATGTACAGCATTGTGACTATAGTTAATAATACTGTTTGTTTTGTGACTTAAAATTTGTTGAGAGTAGATCTTCAGTGTTCTCACTACCAAAAAAAAAAAGTAACTGTGAGTTGATACATTCATTAAATTGATTGTATTAATCATTTCACAATGCATACACATGCCAAGTCATTACACTACATACAAAAATTATATACTTATACAACTTATTCATGAAGAAAATCCATGTCACACACCACACACATACATATACACCCATCTATGTATGAATGGCTATACTGGTGTAAGTATACGCACACCTGTAGTATACAGGCATAGGTGAATGATACCGTCCCCGTAAGCTTCATATAAAACAAGAGAAAAATTACAAAATAATAGTTATTAAAAAATAAAGTAACAATTGGGAGTTTAATATATGCTTAGCAATGTTCCAAGCTGCCCAATGACATATTTAAAAAATGTAGAGAAGAGATACATTAAACTATATAAAGTTGAGGAATTTGGGCATATAGAGTTTAAATTGTTTTTTTTTTTCTTTTTTATGAGACAGAGACTCATTTTATTGCCCTTGGTAGAGTGGTGGCGTCATAGCACACAGCAACCTCAAACTCTTGTGCTCAAGTGATTCCCTTGCTTGAGCCTCCCAAGTAACTGGGACTATAACAGCACAATACCTGGCTATTTTTTAGAGACAAGATCTTGCTCTTGTCAGGCTAGTCTCAAACTCCTGAGCTCAATCAGTCCATCTGCCTCAGCCTCCCAGAGTGCTGGGATTACAGGCATGAGCCACTGTGCTCAGCCTGAATTTAAATTATTAATCAGAGCTCATACTAAAAATAATTTTGAAGTAAAATAACATTAGATTTTATTATATTTTTGCAGACACATAATGTTTTGATAATATTACTATGTATGAATTTCTATAGAATCATATTAAGTACATCCATAGGATTAAAAAAAAAACATACAGTAGAAAACATATATCTACTTGGGGGTGATACTGAGTCTTCTGAATCAAATACCAATTATCACCACTACGCTCACACATTTCATATATGATGCAAAAAGAGAAATTTAAAATGGTTTAACATAGAATTCCTCAAAAATACACATATATTCCCATGTCATGAAAAAGGGAGAGCAGTCAGATCCTGCAGGCCCTTTTAAGCCATGAAGAGGACTTCGGTTTTCACTGTAACCTCAAAGGAAGGTCACTGTAGGGGAAGTTAACTCCTTACATAACTCAAGAAAAAATGATGGGATCACAGAGATGTCCCTGTGCCTCACTAAGAGAAAGAAACCCAGGCTTCGTAGAAACCATTAACATTGTAGCAGAGTCTCCCAAACCACATTTTAAGGTCAGGCTTTCTCCTTGACCTTTGTACCTCTCACCTGCATCATCTGCCTCCCACCTACCTGAGTGTTCTGCAACTTTCTCATGTCTTTTCACATTCCAGGGCTCTTTCCTTTGTTCCAGACAGGTGATCAGGGCTGGCTTAGAGGCTGTAAGACCTGTTTTATTAAAAAAAGTAGCATGACCCTTGCTGGAATTCTGCCATTACCAACCTAGTACTGTGCTCAGTAGAGAAGAAAAACTATACAATATTTTAGGAAATTAATCCCAAAATATCATTTCCTGATAAACTTTAGACTATTTAGGAAGTACTTAAAATCCTTAGATTTGTTATCCAGTACTAGTGAATCAAAAATTAATGGTGGAAATTGGGTTGTAAAGTGTGGACAATATTTTATGCTACTAAATTTCTGGGATTACCACTAATCTACAGTGAAGGATACAAATCAACTCAAAAAAAAAGGGTGAGACTAAGGTCAAGATAAAATATCATTTTCTTCAACTAATCCCCCAGTTTCTTTTAGAAAAGAACAATTGAAACTCACTTATATAAAGCATAAACCTCCTAAAAAAAATATTCTACAAAGGAAGGATATGGAATACTCATTATAGAGTAGAAATTGTATATTGAAGTTATCCTCACCTAAGGAGGCCAGGTTTCTATAGTTCTCTAACATCACATCCCTATACAAATTCCACCAAGCAGGGTCCAGGCATGCCCACTCTTCTGGAGAAAATTCTATTGTCACATCTCCAAACGTCAACAGTTCCTGAAAGAAAGGCATATGTTTACACAGTGGCGCCACAGGAAGAGTTCTTAATTTGACTCAGGGTGAAATGAGAAAGGGAAGAATACTAGTTCCTACTCATGTGACTGAAATTACTTAAAAAGATAATTTTTAACATGGAAATATTCTCTGAATAAAGAAAATGACATAAGATCCATAAAAGTGGTATAGATACTATAGTTTTCTGGATGATATACTATAAAATTCAGGTTGCCCACGTAGGCATTAACACTTTTGAGTGTATATTTAAGTTATCCAAAATAAGTTGTTTACATACTTCAAATTGAAAAGTCAAACTGAGTTAAACAGTATCTCTCAAACTTTAATGTGCACAACCATAAACTGGAGATTGTGTTAAAATGCAAATTTTGATTCAGGAGATCGAGGGTGAAACCTGAATTTCTTTTTTTTTTTGAGACAGAGCCTCAAGCTGTCCCCCCTGGGTAGAGTGCCCTGGCATTACAGCTCACAGCAACCTCCAACTCCTGGGCTCAAGCGAGTCTCTTGCCTCCGCCTCCCAAGTAGCTGGGACCACAGGCGCCCGCCACAACGCCTGGCTATTTTTTGGTTGCAGCCATCATTGTTGTTTGGCGGGTCGGGGCTGGGGATTCGAACCCGCCACCTTCGGTGTACGTGGCTGGCGCCTTAGCCGGTTGAGCTATAGGCGCCGAGCCTTGACTGCTATTCTTATAACATGCTAATGTCTTATATTCTGAAATGGGGTCTCCTACTGATTATTCTTTTGGTTACTTTTTTTTTTTTTTTACTTCAATAGATTTAGAGGGTACAAGTGATTTTTTTTTTGTTACATGTATTAATTGTATAGTGGTGAAATCAAGGCTTTTCTTTAGTGTACTCATCACCCAAGTAGTGTACATTGTACCTGATATATAGGTTTTGGTCCTTCACCCCACTCCCACCCTCCTCTGTTCTGAGCCTCTAATGTCCATTATTATACCATTCTCTATATCTGTGTATGCCTGTTGTTTAGCTCCAACGTATAAGTGAGTACATGGCAGTATTTGTTTTTCCATTCCTCAGATACCACACTTAGGCTAATGACTTTAGTTCTATTCGAATTGTTGCAAAAGATAGTATTTCATTCTTCTTTATGGCTGAGAAGTATTCCATTTTTAGTTACTTTGTTACTTAGACATAGCCAGTGACAGTCTATAAAATGGGTTGATGGGATTATTGATCATATCATCTGGGGAAATAATTATCTTATGGATGAGCATCGTTCATTATTTATTTATTAGATCATATCTGTGTACATTACTGCATTTATGGGGTACAGTGTGCTGATTTTATATACAATTTGGAATGTTTACATCAAACTAGTTAACATATCATTCACCTCACTTAGCATAGTTCATTATTAAGAATTAATTACTCTATATCTGTTTATTAGAAAAACTTGCCCAATTATATTTTCTAAGACTGATAATAAAATATCAAGAGAAGTAAATATTTAAAGTATCATAATTTTGTTATTGGCAACTCTAAACAGCTTTATCTTAGAGTTTATATACAGTATATTGTGGAAAGTAATTAGAAAAAATATTAAGTGATTCTGGATTATTGACATTTGTGATAGCCTAAAATAGGTTAACTATTGTTATAATATTAAAAAAGATGAGCATATTATTGGCATGAAAATCTGGAATAAATACATTAAAGTCTTTTCAAATAAGTGAAGTCTTTCATAAAATGCTTCTTAAAATGGGCAGTGCCTATGGCTCAATGGTTGAGAGCACCGGCCCCATATACTGAGGGTGGCAGTTCAAACTCACCCCCACCAAACTGCAACAAAAAAATAGCCAGGCATTGTGGTGGGCACCTATTGTCCCAGCTACTCGAGAGGCTGAGGCAAGAGAATCACCTAAGCCCAGGAGTTGAAGGTTCCTGTGAGCCATATGATACCACGGCACTCTACCAAGGGTGATAAAGTGAAACTCTGTCTTTAAAAAAAAAAAAAAAAAAAGCTTCTTACAAATAAAATTATTTTGTAGAGATATGTTTTGTAGAGATATTTTTTCTTCTTCCTAGACTTAAAAAGTAAAATCATTTCTAATACTGTGGACAGTTTTATTTCATGAATTTTTTTAGCCTGTGAAATTAGAATTTATAGTGTCACTTTCACATGAATTAGTGACAGGACAATGAAAATTGTCATCTTAAAGTATTTACATTTTTGTAGAGGATTTTTCTTCAAAAGTGAGGACCAGTCCACCGTGGATAAGCAGGATAGAACTCTTTTAAATGAAGCTGTGTGTAAAAGCTTAGGTCAACTTACCTTTTGCTGAAGACAACTATTATATAGTTTTGCTAGATGGTGGTGATATGAGGAGATATCACTTGTCTTTGGGTATGGTTAAACTAGATGTTAATGATATGTGTTAAGGACTTAATTCTGCAGTGTCACTTCATAGTGGTATTGCCATTCAGTAAATACCAAAATCAGAAATACACCTAGCTAGTCATTTCAGTTCTCTTCTTGTAGTTTATCTTTAGTTATTATCTGCAGTATGCCAGTTAAATGAGATAGAAAATTTTCCCATTAGTTTTTTAGGGTGGCCAGACATTTAAATTTCCCGTACACCTTCTGCTCTGTCAGAGAATTCTTTCCCTTTGACAGCATTATATTTGTAATATATGCACCAGTTACAACTGAATCCTTGCCAAAAGAAAAAAAATTACCTGTACTTTGGAGCAAAAGGGAAAGCCTAGGGAACACTTTGGCAATTGTAACTGCCAGGAAGACAAATTATGTCACAGCTGGTGCCTGGGAAACCCATTAGGACTTCTTGGGGTGACCAAGTGAATGTAATTTGAGAATACAGCCCAGTGGCATTATGTGAAGACAAGCTGTTAGTACACAATGATATAGGAGTAAAAAAGTCCAATTCATCTGAAGGTGGCAATCACCGGGAAACTGCTGGTTAAACCAAAGTATGAAGCATTGCAGTTGCCATTTGAGAAGTAAAAGAACCCAGAAGCAAAACTGAAATGTAAGAGTCAGTTCTCCAAAAGAAACATTCTTAATTTTATAAAATCTGGGGTGCTGGCTCGGCGCCTATAGCTCAACCAGCTAAGGCGCCAGCCACGTACACCTAAGGTGGCAGGTTCGAATCCCCAGCCCAGACCCGCCAATCAACAATGACGGCTGCAACCAAAAAATAGCCGGGCGTTGTGGCGGGCGCCTGTGGTCCCAGCTACTTGGGAGGCGGAGGCAGGAGACTCACTTGAGCCCGGGAGTTGGAGGTTGCTGTGAGCTGTAATGCCACAGCACTCTACCCAGGGGGACAGCTTGAGGCTCTGTCTCAAAAAAAAAAAAAAAAAACCCACAAAATCATTGGAATTAAAGAAATATAAATCATAAGTGAGTAGAATGGGGATCTGCCTATGTGTAGCAGGTGTGATTACTATTGCTAACAATAAATAGAGTTACTAGGTCCCCCCTTTTCAGTTTCTTTCCCGACATTTTTTTGTGTGTAAAACAAGTATACATACTATTTATTAATTTTTACAAAAATGAGGATATAACATGTAGTGTTCTATAAAATAAATATATTTGTCTGCCATTAAAAAAATAGTATTCTTCAGTTCTGTAATTTAGATGTATTTAATTTTATTAGGCTTGCCCCTGTAGAGAAGTATTGAAGAAATTAGTTTTTAGCTTTTACTAACTGCTTTACCAAACATCATTAAATGGAAATATATGTGTATTCGTTTGGGGCATTAGTAGGATACATTCCTAAAAGTAGAATTGCTTGATTAAATGATAACAGCTCTTTTGTATGTTAATAGTACAGTAAAATTAACTTTAAAATAAGCTAATTCTAACTCACATTCTAATAAAAATTTTGTACCTTGTTTACTGAAACACATATTTTCGACTTTTTTGCCATCTGATAAGAAATTAATACTTTTTCTATTGCCTATGAAGTTAAGTTTTTTCCATATTTTTGCCATTTCTATGAATTGCATGTTTTTTTGATATTTATTCATTGGAGAGATGTATTAAAACTAGATATTAATGTTTGGGTTTCATGTGTCAGATATTTCCCATTTCTGTTGCTTACCCTTAACTTTATTTTTCTATATTCTTTGTTAGGGTAAATCTTTCTGTGGTCATGTCTATGTATTTGGAGACTTCTTTGGAGTGTGGGGAGAGTGGTTTGTCTCGTGCTTAGGAAGGCTGAATTCCCCTGGAAAATTATGTTTTTCTGTATTTTTTTCTACTTTTGTTAGTGTTTTTAAAATTATTGATATTTTCATCTTTCTTATACTGTTCTGCCATTTTTATTTTATATAAAGTTCCCACATGTTCTGGGCTCTCCTGTCTTCATTGATCTTTCCCTGTGTCCTGCCATGTTGCAGCTTTATAGTATATTTCTGTTGTTGTTTTAGAGACAATGTCTCACTTTGTCACCCAGGCTGGAGTGCAGTGGCACCTTTACAGCTTACTGCCTCAAACTCCTGGGCTCATGCAATCCTCCTGCCTCAGCTTCCCTAAATAGTGGGAGTACCTGTGTGACCCACCATGCCCAGCCTTACAGCATATTTTAGTTTCTGGTAGATAAAGGTCTCTATCTTTCCCCCTTAATTTTTTTTGCTTATTTTCACACATTTATATGGATATGAGTGAGGTCGGAAAACATACTGATGGAGATTTGACTGGAACTACATTGATATTAATTTGGGCAGGACAAAGTTTTTATTTATTTGTTTTTAGATTTGATTACTTTCTATTATTGGATTCAGCCAGATACTTCATAAACTTTGATAATAAAACTTTCTGACTTTTTTGCCATCTGAAAACATACTGATAGAGATTTGACTAGAACTGCATTGATATTAATTTGGGCAGGATAAAGATTATCTCCATAAAATTTTATTTTATTATTGTTGGGATTCATTGAGGGTACAAAATACCAGGTTATACGGATTACATTTGTTAGGTAAAGTCCCTCTTATAATTGTGTCTTGCCCCCAAAAGGTGTGTCACACATCTAGACCCCACCTCCCTCCCTCCTTCCCTTTCTCTGCTCTTCCTTTCTCCCAAGCCTCTCCCTCTTTTCTCTTTCTCTGTGCTCTCCCCTTTCCCCACTCCCTACCATGTACTAAGTCATTAATTGTCCTCATATCAAGATTGAGTACATAGGATTCACGCTGCATTCTTGTGAAACTTTACTAAGAATAATGTGTTCCACTTCCATCCACGTTAATACAAAGGATGTAAAGTCTGCAATTTTTTAGTGGCTGAATGATATTCCATGGTATACATATACCACAGTTTATTAATCCATTCCTGGGTTGGTGGCATTTAGGCTGTTTCCACATTTTGGCGATTGTAAATTGAACTGCAGTAAACAGTCTATTGCAAGTGTCTTTATTGTAGAAGGATTTTTTTCCTTCTGGGAAGATGTTCGTTCAGTAATGGGATTGCAGGATCAAGTGGGAGGTGTAGCTTAAGTTCTTTGAGGTTTCTCCATACTTTTCCAAAGAGGTTGTATTAGTTTGCAGTTCCCACCAGCAGTGTAAAATTGTTCCTTTCTCTCCACATCCATGCCAGCATCTCCAGTTTTGAGATTTTGTGATGTGGGCCATTCTCACTGGGGTAAGATGATATTCCAGAGTCATTGCATTTCTCTAATAATTAGGGGTCATGGGCATTTTTTCATATGTTTATTAGCCATTCATCTGTTTTCTTTATAGAAGGTTCTGTTCATGTCTCTTGCCCATTGACATATGGGATTGTTGGCTTTTTTCATGTGGATTAATTTGAGTTCTCTATAGATCCTAGTTATCAAGTGTTTGTCTGATTCAAAATAATGTAAATATCCTTTCCCAGAGCTCAGGTTGTCTATTTTCTTTGGTTGTTGTCTACTTAGCTGTACAGAAGCTTTTCAGTTTCATTAAGTCCCATTTGTTTATTTTTTTGTTGTTGCAATTGCCACTGAAGTCTTCTTCGTAAAGTCAATTTAAGTATTTTATCCACGTTGAATCAATTTTAGCAAGTAGAGAAAGGTGCAGGTCCAGTTTCAGTCTTCTACATGTGGATATCCAGTTCTCCCAGCACCATTTATTCAATAGGGATTCATTCCCACAGTGTATGTTCTTGTTTGGTTTATCGAAGACTAGGTGATGGTAAGATGTTAGTTTCATTTCCTGGTTTTCTATTCAATTCCAAATGTCTATGTGTCTATTTTTGTGCAAGTACCATGCTGTCTTGATCACTATGGCTTTGTAGTACAGCCCAGAATCTGTTATGCTGATGCCCCCGGCTTTGTTTTTATTACTAAGAACTGCCTTAGTTATATGGGTTTTTTTCTGGTTCCATACAAAACGCAGGATCATTTTTTCTAAGTCTTGAAAGTATGAGGTTGGTATTTTAATAGGGATGGCATTGAATAGATTGGTTTGGGAAGTATAAACATTTTAACAGTGTTGATTCTTCCCAGCCATGAGCATGGTATGTTCTTCCATTTATCAATATCCTCTGCTATTTCCTTCCTTAGTATTTCAGAATTTTTTTTATAGAGGTCCTTTATCTCTTTTATTAGGTACATTCCTAGGTATTTCATTTTCTTGGAACCTTTGGTGAAGGGAGTTGGGTCCTTAATTAGCCTCTCATCTTGGCTGTTAATTGACATATACAAAAACTACTGACTTGTGTACATTGATTTTATATCCTGAGACATTACTGTATTTTTTGATGACTTCCAGGAGTCTTGGGGTTGAGTCTTCAGGGTTCTCTAAGTGTAAGATCATGTCATCAGCAAAGAGGGAGAGTCTGCTCCCATTTGGATGCCCTTTATTTCCTTGTCTTGCCTAATTGTGTTGGCTAGAACTTCCAGCACTATGTTGAATAGTATTTGTAATACAGGACAACCTTGTCTGGTTCCAGTTGTATGTGGGAAAGCTTTCAGTTTTATTCCATTCAGTAAAATATTAGCTGTGGATTTGTCAAAGATAGCTTTAATCAGTTTAAGAAATGTGCCATGTATGCCTATACTCTTCAATGTTCTAATTAGAAAAGGATGCTAGATTTTATCTAATGCTCTTTCTGCATCTATTGAGAGGATCATATGGTCTTTGTTTTTGCTTCTGTTGATATGGTGAATAACATTTATGAGCTTGCATATGTTAAACTAGCCTTGTATCCCTGGTAT
The DNA here is from genome assembly GCA_963575145.1 of Galago senegalensis. Taxonomy (NCBI): domain Eukaryota; kingdom Metazoa; phylum Chordata; class Mammalia; order Primates; family Galagidae; genus Galago; species Galago senegalensis. The sequence continues at coordinate 2,381 of CAUYTI010052145.1, read as the reverse complement.
GAAACCTACTTGATCGTGAAATATGACTTTTTTGATGATAAGCTGTCATCTGTTGGCTAGGATTTTGTGGAGAATTTTTGCATCTATATTCATTAGTGAAATTGGTCTGAAGTTCTCCTTTTTTAGTTGAGTCTTTTCCTGATTTTGGTATCAGGGTGATGTTTGCTTCGTAGAATATGTTGGGGAAAGATTCCTTCTGGAATCATTCACAAGTATATTAAGGTAATGCTGGCCAGTAAAAAATGTTAAGAGTATTTAAGGACTATGGTATATGTATACCATGGGATACTTTTCAGCTGTAAAAAGATGGAGACTTTACATTTTTGTATTAACTTGGATGGAGTTGAAAGACATTCTTTTTAGTAAAGTGTCTATCACAAGAATGGAAAAGCAGGCTCTGCGCCTATAGGTCAAGCAGCTAGGGTGCCATCCACATGTACTGGAGCTAGTGGGTTCGAGCCAGCCAGGGCCTGCCAAACAACAATGACAACTACAACCAAAAAATAGCCGGGCCTTGTGGCAGGCGCCTGTAGTCCCAGCTACTTGGGAGGCTGAGGCAAGAAATGCTTAAGCCCAAGAGTTTGAGGTTGCTGTGAGCTATAACACCACGTAACTCTACCAAGGACAGCTTGGATAATGAGATTCTGTATCAAAAAAAAGAATGGAAAAGCGAGTATTTGATGTACTAAATACCAATATGAAGGCAGTAGATGAGCTAAGGGAAAAATTCAATTCCATTTGGGAGGGGAGGAGGGCGGGGGGCCGGGTTGGTGTGCACCCATATAATCAGCACAATGTTAGGGTATATGGCACATCTTCTGGGTGCAGGATTCAACTACAAAAAGGAACTTTACCTAACAAATGCAAATATTATAATCCAATTGCTTATACTCATATTAATCTGAAATAAACAAAAACTAGAAAAATTTAAGGAGATAATATAGAACCTGGCACACGCTAGATATTTGATGTTACCATTAAAATAATTTCTTAAAAATATATAGTGTGATTTAACTCTGTAGTTCTGTTTTTTTGAAACAAGTAAAACAACACAACAAAACAGAAGAGTTTAATAAGTTCTTGTCACTTTTGGATTTTTCAGGCACCGAACTTTCAGTTAGGGGATTCTTGTGATAAGTTTAATTGTAATTAGATTTTCTTACAAATGTTATACAAGTAAGATTTGTCCTTTTTTTTTTTTTTTTTGAGACAGAGCCGCAAGCTGTCCCCCTGGGTAGAGTGCCGTGGCTTCACAGCTCACTGCAACCTCCAACTCCTGGGCTCAAGCGAGTCTCCTGCCTCCACCTCCCAAGTAGCTGGGACCACAGGCACCCACCACAACGCCCGGCTATTTTTTTGGTTGCAGCCATCATTGTTGTTTGGCGGGTCCAGGCTGGGGATTCGAACCTGCCACCTTAGGTGTACGTGGCTGGCGCCTTAGCCAGTTGAGCTATAGGCGCCGAGCCGATTTGTCCATTTTTTGCAGATATTTGGGTAATAGGAGCTGAATGAGTTTTGCATTTCCCAAAGCTTTTTGTTATTTGTCTGACTTAAAATGAATTTTACATTATGTCCTAGATTTAATATAACCAATAAATTTTCAACCTGCCTAAGTTTAGACTCTTTTATTACTTTCATGTTACCTCTGCAGCAGCCACTTTACCAACCAAGATTCCTTTATTGATACTTCCATACATCTCTATTATTCTTCCCTCCTGCTGTTTCTCCCCAGTATATTTTATTGCATAAGAAAGACTAGACTGGCATTCCACCTCTAAATATTAATAGTGATTATATTTGTCTCATATTGAGGTTGCATATACTTCTCACTACACCTCCCAAGTCTTACAGCAGATACTATGTTAAGTGATCGCAATTTTATGAAACACTCATAAGTAAGCTACTTAAAAGTTGTTTAAACAAGGCTGGGTGTAGTGGCTCATACCTATAATCCTAGAGCTATGGGAGGCTGAGATGGGTGGCTCACCTGAGTTCAGGAGCTTGAGACTAGCCTAAGCAAGAGAGACTAGTCTCTAGAAAAAATAGTAACTTAAACATAAAAACTATACTTTTAACATGGTGTTAATATGGTTATAAGTAAAGTAAGTTGTAGGTAAAGTTTAAAAAAAAAGCAAGATAACTTTAAAAGATGAAGTTGCTGGCTCGGCGCCTATAACTCAACCGGCTAAGGCGCCAGCCACGTTACACCTAGGGTGGCGGGTTCGAATCCCCAGCCAGGACCCGCCAAACAACAATGACGGCTGCAACCAAAAAATAGCCGGGTGTTGTGGTGGGCGCCTGTGGTCCCAGCTACTTGGGAGGTGGAGGCAGGAGACTCGCTTGAGCCCAGGAGTTGGAGGTTGCTGTGAGCTGTAATGCCA
>CAUYTI010052144.1:0-11166 GCA_963575145.1 Galago senegalensis | reverse complement strand
CGCCTGTGGTCCCAGCTACTTGGGAGGTGGAGGCAGGAGACTCGCTTGAGCCCAGGAGTTGGAGGTTGCTGTGAGCTGTAATGCCACGGCACTCTACCCAGGGGGACAGCTTGAGGCTCTGTCTCAAAAAAAAAAAAAATTGGCAGCTTGGCACCTGTGGTTCAAGCAGCTAAGGCGCCAGCCACATATACCTGGCAGGTTTGAATCTAGCCTGGGCCCACCAAACGACTGTTGCAACCAAAAAATAGCTGGGCGTTGTGATGGGTGCCTGTAATCCCAGCTACTTGGGAGGCGGAGGCAGGAGAATCGCTTGAGCCCAGAGTTGGGGGTTGCTGTGAGCTGTGATGCCACAGCACTCTACCAAGAGCAACAGCTTGAGGCTCTGTCTCAAAAAAAAAAAAAGAAGAAAGAAAGAAAGAAAGATTGAATTTGGCACCCCGGGAAAGAGGAGTAGTTTGACTTCAGTCTCTAGCATGGGTCATTAGGTAATAATGATACCTAAACATTATTATGAAACATGAGTGACCCTACAGGTCCTTTAACAGAAATACAGCCATGTGTTCCTTAGCAATAGTGATACATTCTGAGCAATGCATTATTATGCAATTTTGTCCCCATGTGAACATCACAGAGTATACCCACACAAACCTAGATGGCATAGCTGACAGCACACCTAGGCTATATAGACTAGCTTATTCTCCTGGGTCACATGCCCATAGTGTGTTACTGTACTGAATACTGCTGGCAACCATACCATAATGGTAAGTATTTGCGTATCTAAACACAGAAAAGGTACAGCAAAAATACACTATAAAAGATCTAAAAAGTGCTGGGCACAGTGGCTCACGCCTGTAATTCTAGCACTCTGAGAGGCCAAAGTGGGAGGACTGCTTAAGCTTAGGCATTTGAGACCAGCCTAAGCAAGAGTGAGACCCCATCTCTACTAAAAATAAAAAAATTAGCCAGACATGGTGGCATACACCTATAGTCCCAGATATCTGGGATGCTGAAGCAAGAGGATCATTTAAATCCAAGAGTTTGAGGTTGCTATGATCCAGGGGTCCTCAAACTTTTTAAACAGGGGGCCAGTTCACTGTCCCTCAGACCGTTGGAGGGCCAGACTGCAGGCCCCAGGACAAGTCGGCTGCTAAGCAGGACAGGCAGCGGCAGCAAAAACACCCGGTGGGCCGATAAATGTCTTAGGCAGGCAGCATGTGGCTCGCTGGCCATAGTTTGAGGATGCCTGCTGTGAGCTATAATGATGCCACAGCACTCTACCCAGGACAACAGAGCGAGACTTTGTTTTGAAAAAAAAAGAAAAAAAGGCTTGGCGCCTGTAGCTCAGCGGCTAGGGTGCCAGCCATATACACTGGAGCGAGCAGGTTTAAAACCAGCCAGGGCCTGCCAAATGACAATGACAAGTACAACCAAAAAACAGCCGGGCATTGTGGTGGGCGCCTGTAGTCCCAGCTGCTTGGGAGGCTGAGGCAGGAGAATCACTTGAGCCCAAGAGTTTGAGGTTGCTGTGAGCTGTGACGCCCCAGCACTCTACCGAGGTCGACAGTTTGAGACTGTCAAAAAAAAAGATACTTGCCACTTGCCATGAATGAAGCTTTCAGGGCTGGAAGTTGCTCTAGGTGAGTCAGTGAGTGATGAAGGAATGTGAAGGCCTAGGGCATTGCTGTACACTACTGTAGACTTTATATAAGACACTCTACCCTTAGAATACCCTAGATTTATAAAAAAACAAAGTGATTGCTACAATAGCTATGACATTGCTAGATGATAGGAATTTTTTAACTCCTTTATGATCTTAGGGGATCACCATCACATATGCAGTCTATTGTTGACTGAAAAGGCCTTATTCCCTGCACTTTGCCTACTCTATTTTCAGGTAGCAGCACTCACTACGTACTGACACTGCTCTAGGTGCTTGATGGATATTTTGTTTAGCCCTCAAGGCAACCCTATGAGGCAGGCATTACTTTATCCCCATCTCACAGATGAGGCAAAGAAAAGTTAAATTTGATATAAGCCATTAACTAAGTAACTCACTTCTATATCCCTGGGAACACTTTTTAACTTAATTTTAACAGGTCTAGAATAATTACTAACATGTGTAGAGAGCTTGTCTTCCAGTTTCAGGTGAACAATTAATTATCCAGACTAACTCTCAAGCTGAAAATCTTAGAAAAAGAATTTGAAAAACTCCTAAAAGCCCCCATGTAGCTGACAAGATAGCCAAAATTGAAGGGAAAAGAAATGCTGAAAGATAATCCAACAAAGAAGCTATTCCTCCCCTGCAGAGATTTGCCAACCCTAGCTTATTTCAACTTGACTGTGACTGCTTTTGTGGGGCAAGACACCAGAAAATTAAAGTCCAGGGCTCAGGGCAACACCTGTGGCTCAAGGAGTAGGGTGCCAGCCCCATATACCAGGGGTGGTGGGTTCCAGACTGGCCCTGGCCAAAACTGCAAAATAAATAAATAAAGTCCAGGGCTCACACTAAGTGGGAGATCTTCCCCATGATAATTTTGGATCTCATCAAAGTCCACCAGTAGTATGCTAGTAAATGTTTAACAACCAGCTCCAGGTAAGGTTGAAAAAGGAGGGTCCTAAAGTACACAGCATTTGCTAATTTCCATACGTCACTAAACACAGAGCCGGAAGGACAAGCCTATAAGACAGGTGCACCACATCACTGACTCTACTCTTAAGTGAACCAGTCTTACAAAATTAAATACCCTATATTTTTATCACCTGGGTGGTTAGGGAACCACTGGCCCTGAACTTAAATTTAGGTTGTCCCAGACTAGCAATGGGTAACCTAAGGAACCTGGCAGAAACAAATGTAAATCATCTCTAGAGAAAACTTTGTTCCTATAATTTTATTTATTTTTTTAAATTTTTTTTGAGGGGGACAGAGTCTCACTTTGTCACCATTGGTAGAGTGCAGTGGCCTCATAGCTCACAGCAACCTCAAACTCTTGGGCTCAAGAGATCCTATTGCCTCAGCCTCCCAAATAGCTGGGCTACAGGTGCCCGCCACAATGCCCAGCTATTTTTTTGTTGTAGTTGTAGAGACTATTTTTGTTTATTTTTTTTGGAGACAGAGTCTCACTATGTCACCTGTGGTAGAGTGCCACGGTGTCATTGCTCATGGCAACCTCAGACTCTTGGGCTTAAGCGATTCTCTTGCCTCAGCCTCCCAAGTAGCTAGGACTACAGGCACCCGCCACAATGCCCAGCTATTTTTTGGTTGTAGTTGTCGGTTTGGCAGGCCCAGGCTGTATTTGAATCTGCCAGCTCCAGTGTATGTGACTGGCACCCTAGCCGCTTGAGCCACAGGCACCAACCCTGTAGAGACTATTTTTAGAGACAGGCTTAGGCTGGTCTTGAACCTGTGAGCTCAGGCAATCCACCGGCCTCAGCCTCCCAAGTGCTAGGATTACAGGTGTGAGCCACTGTGCCTGGCCTATATTCCTATAATTTTAAAATACAATTTCCAGCATGGTCAAAGAGAACCAGACAGATAATAAGAAACTATGACACCATGAGGGCGGTGCCTGTGGCTCCATAAGTAGGGTGCCAGCCCCATATGCTGGGGGTGGCAGGTCCAAACCTGGCCCTGGTCAAACTACAACAACAACAAAAATAGCCAAACGTTGTGGCAGGCGCCTGTAGTCCCAGCTACTCGGGAGGCTGAGGCAAAAGAATCGCCTAAGCCCAGGAGCTGGAGGCTGCTGTGAGCTGTGACGCCATAGCACTCTACCAAGGGCAACAAAGTGAGACTATCTCAAAAAAAAAAGAAAAAAAAATATGACACCACGAGCAAGAACTAGCAGAAATAGACCCTCAGATACTTCAATGTTAGAACCATCAGACACAGGCTATAAAGCAACTGTGCTTTGTTGAAGGAAGTTTAAAAATATCTGCAGGGGGCTCTGTCCCCATAGCTCAGAGGCTAGGGCGCCGGCCACATACACCAAACAACAGTGACAACTACAACAAAAAAATAGCTGGGCATTGTGGGAGGGGCGCCTGTAGTCCCAGCTACTTGGGAGGCTGAGGCAAGAGAATTGCTTGAGCCCAAGAGTTTGAGGTTGCTGTGAGCTGTGATGGCACAGCACACTACTGAGGGCGACATAATGAGACTCTGTCCCAGAAAAAAAAAAATATCTGCAAGGACAGGAAGCTATTAACAGTGACAGATTTAGGCTTAGCACCCATGCTCAGGGGTTAGGATGCTGGCCACATACACTGGGACTGGTGGGTTCAAACCCAGCCTGGGCCTTCTAAACAATAATGACAACAACAACAACAAAAGAGCTGAGTATTGTGCTGGGCGCCTGTAGTCGCAGCTACTTGGGAGGCTGAGGCAAAAGAATCACTTAAACCCAAGAGTTTGAGGTTGTTGTGAGCTGGGATGCCTGTGATGCCACGGCCCTCTACTGAGGGCAACATAGTGAGACTATGACGTAGACTACGCCATAGAGTGCTATGGCGTCACAGCTCTCAAAAAAAAAAAAAGAATTTATAAAGACGTAAAAGAATTTATAAAAAAGATTTATAAAGAATATTTGAGGAAAGCTTTATGGTTTCATCAGAGATCAAAAACATAAACACTTTTAGGAGCCAGACAGGTGACACACATAACGTAGCTGGGTGAGTACACTGGTGACCTGGAGAACTTTGTCTAAAGGGCAGAGAATTTTGTCTGCATCCTCAGTTATAGCCGATGGGTGCCATGTGGCACTGGGAGTCCTGTCTGCAGCTCTTCTGCTGTTTCTAGAGAAGTTGGATATTTGAATTTCTTTTTATTGTGTCAAATATATATATGATTGACTACTGCAGCCATTTAAAAAGTGTACAATTCAGTAGCATTAAGTACATTCACAATATTCTGCAACTATCACCACTAACTCATTCCAGAGCTTTTTCATTACCCCAAAAGAAAACCCCATACCTAGCTGGATATGGTAGCTCACACCTGTAATCACAGCACTCTGGGAGGCTGAGGTGAGAGGATCCCTTGAGCTAAGGAATTTGAGATCATTCTGAGCAAGTGCAAGACCGCGACTCTATTAAAAATAGAAAAATTAGCTGGGCGTTGGGGTGAGTGCTCCCTGTAGTTCCAGCTACTCAGGAGGCTGAGGCAGGAGGATGACAAGCCCAGGAATTTTTTTTTTTTGAGACAGAGCCTCAAGCTGTCACCCTGGGTAGAGTGCCATGGCATCACAGCTCACAGCAACCTCCAACTCCTGGGCTCAAGAGAGTATCCTGCCTCAGCCTCCCAAGTAACTGGGACCATAGGTGCCTGCCACAACGCCTGGCTATTTTTTGGTTGCAGCCATCATTGTTGTTTGGTGGGCCCGGGCTGGATTCGAACCCACCACCTTAGGTGTATGTGGCTGGTGCCTTAGCTACTTGAGCCACAGGTGCTGAGCCAAGCCTAGGAATTTGAGGTTGCTGTGAGGTGGGCTGACAACACGGCATTCTAGTCTGGGGAACAGAGTGAGACCCTGTCTCAGAAAAAGAAAAAAATAAAATAAAATCCCATACCCATTAGCAGTCACTTCTGTCCCTTCCACCCCCTGCCTCTGGCAACAACCAAGCTGCATTGTCTCCATAGATAGCTCATGTAAGTGAAATCACACAATGTTTGTCCTTTTGTGACTGGCTTCTTTCATTCACTTAGCATGGTTTGTTTGTTTGTTTAGATACAGGGTCTCACTGTGTTGCCTGGGCTAGAGGGTAGTGGCATGATCATTAGCTCTCTGCATCTTCCAACTTCTAGGTTCAAGTAATCCTCCCACCTCAGCCTCCCAGAGTGCTGGGATTATAGGCCTGAGCCACCACACCTGGCTACACTTAGCATGTTTTTAAGGTTTAGCCATGTTGTAGCATGAATCAGTACTTCCAGTAAGCATGTATTCATTCCCTTTTGTGGCTGAATAATATTCCATCGTGTGGATATACGCATGTATCCATTCATCACTTGTTTGACATGGTATCTTCCTATTTTAAATTCAAATATATATTTTTAAAAATTCTGTGCAGGAGGCTGGGTGCACTCAGGAGTTCAAGACCAGCCTAAGCCAGAGCAAGACTTTGTCTTAAAAAAATTAGCTGGACGTTGTGCCAGGTGCTTGTAGTTTCAGCTACTTGTGAGGCTGAGGCAAAAGGATCACTTGAGTCCAAGAGTTTGAGGTTGCTGTGAGCTATGGCACTCTACTGAGGGTGACTCTGTCTCTAAAAAAAAAAGTTCTGTATAGGCCAGGCACAGTGGCTCACTCCTATAATCCTAGCACTCTGGGAGGCCAACATGGGTGGATTGCTTGAGCTCAGGAGTTTGAAACCAGCCTGAGCAAGAGTAAGACCCTGTCTTTACTACAAAATAGAAAAACTGAGGCAAGAGGATTGCTTGAGCCCAAGAGTTGGAGGTTGTTGTGAAGTATGATGAAGCCATAGCACTCCACCCAGGGCGATAGCTTGAGACTGTCTCCAAAAAAAAAAAAAAAAAAAAAAAAAAAGTTCCAAATAACCCAAAGCACAAATTTGTTGACCAGATATAGTCAAGATGGCCAATAGTGTAAGTTTTCTGTTTTATGACCTGCTGTTATGTATTTTCCCATTAGATCTTCAGAATGCTTCTCTAAGGTATCTTCATTTTTCACATCAGGAGCTTGTGCTTCAAAATGGTAAGGAGATATGTTTAGGAAAGGGTCTCCATTCTCTCCATTTTCCCAGTAGTTTTTCCCCAAAAGGCCAAAACCTCAGGAGGATCTGCCTGATACTAGAATGAGTGGGAGTCAGATTTACCCTATAGCTGCAACCTTGAACTTCCCTAAGATTCAGTTCCCCCACTGAACTGAAATGACTAGTGTTGGGCTTGTTTATCTCGCAGCAGTGGCCTTGGTCACATCAAGGCCAGTGCATCATTCTGGGCGGGCACTGGCTCTGGCCAAGTCAGCTTCACTGCAGCTGAACACAAGATGAGGCCCCTGGCTTATCCTGATAATTGTAGATTCTTCCACAGTTCTGGTCTGAGGCCTAATTGGGAGGAAACAACCTCATTAGTCCTCCTAGTAGATCTGATCAGTCCATCTTACCTGCTGGGGTCATTTGTGCAGTAGCAGCACGTGGTCTGAGCCTGGTACTTAAATCAGGAGTGGCTTAAGGTTAAATTGCAGTTTTCCAGCAAATCCCAGCCAAGGCCCCCTTGCCTTATATATGGCAATTCCTGGCTCTGCTATGATGCTGATAACCATTGAGCTTTTCCTGCTCAGAAAGCTATTTAATAAGCAAGGTCCAAAGTCTCCTGGGCTTGGCCTCACCGCAGGCACCTTTCCTTACCATCCCACTTTTTCAAAAGTACAAATCATGGAGGGGGGCGACGTCCTAGCTCGCGTATTAACACGGGGCAGCGGGCCAGCAGAGATGCGCGTTTCTCAACTCTTTCCAAGAGCACCTCGCGCCGCCTTCAACTCTGAGAAGTCAAGAGCCCCACAGGAAACTTGCATTATTGCAGGCGCTACTGCCACATACCCGTGCCAAGGACGGCGACCGAGCTGGCTCCCAAGGAATGCGCCCCTCCACCTCAGGCCGCCCAGCCAGCGCGCCGTCCCCCGGGGACCCCTCGACACCTGCGGCCTCCGAGTAAGTGTCCGCGCGCACGTCCGCCCCCTCCCGGGCCCACGAGCCGGAGGTTGCCGGACGACCCCACTCCGCCTCTCCGGGAAAGGGTCCGGGGTGTCCCCCTAGGCCGCTGGAGAGGCTCCGGGACACTACCCAGCAGCCGCGGCGCCCGGAGGCCGCACTGCCGGCGCCCGCGGCGGCGCTGCTCCCCCTGCGCGGTGCAGCTGCCGCCCGGCGCTTGCGCACTGGGCCCCGGGCGCGCGGCGGCACCAGGCTTTGTGTGTATGTGTGTGTGTGTGTGAGTGTGTGTGTGTGTGAGAGTGTGTGTGTGTGAGTGTCTGTGTGTGTGAGTGAGTGAGCGGGCGGGCGGGCGCGAGTGTGGCCGCCGCGGAGCGCGAGCAGGACCCGGCGGGCGCGCTCCCCAGCCTCTCTCTCCCCGCCAGAACCATGTCGGGCAGGTCGGTTCGAGCCGAGACCAGGAGCCGGGCCAAAGATGATATCAAGAGGGTCATGGCGGCTATCGAGAAAGTGCGCAAATGGTAAGCGGAGGCGCCTGCTCTCTCGCTCCCTGCTCGGCGCCGCGGCCGCCCAGAACCTACGAGCCAATACAAAAAGCCGCGGGGCGCAACGCCCCAGCCACCCGCCGCCTGCCCGGCCCGGCCGCGGGGCCCGGAGTTGGCGAGGGCGGGCGGGCAGCGCGCGAGCCGGGTCACCTGCGCCAGGCGGGGGCCGCGGCCGCTGCCCAGGTGCGCTCGCGCCTGTCGCCCACCTGGCGCGGCGGCGGCGGTGGCAGCCCGGAGGCAGCAGGCGCCCGGGCCGGGTGGGCTGGAGCGGCGGTCAGCCCCCGCCGCGGCGCCCGGCTCCCGAGTGTGGGGCTCGGGGCCGGCCCCAGAAGCCATTTCGTTTTGTGCAAGTCACATGAAAGCGGCTTCCCGCGCGCCGGGGCCGCAATGCCGGCGGCGGCGGGGAGAGCGCGAGCTCCATTGTGCAGGCACCGAGCGGGCCGCCGCCGCCGCCGTCTCCTCCCCGCGCGCCCCGGGCGGCGCAGCGCCGGCCCCCGCGCCCCGGCCCGCGCCGGGCCTCCCTCCGCCTGCCCTCCCGGCTCGCCGCTCGCTCGCTCCCCGCCTCCCGGGCCCGGCGCCCTCGAGTCTGCGGAGTTTGCAGAGCGCGAGCCGTTTAAATTTAGCGCTTTGGGCTGCCTGGAGCGAGGGCTCTTGGCGAGGAAGAAAGATGGGGGCGAGCGCCGGGAGGAAGGGGCGCGGGCCACCCACGTCCTACTCGGTGCTCTCGGGCGCCTCGGGGCGCGGAGACTCCGGCGAGCCGACGATTTTGGACAGAAATCGGTCCTGGGCCGCGTCTGCCTTTCCCACTCGAGAGCTCGTGTTTGTTTTGTGGAGAGAGCCCTTGTTTTTGTTCTCTACACAGGGGAAAGGCGTTTCGGTGTCGGCCGCGCGTGGTTTTCAAGCAGAAATTAGCTCTTGTCCAGCGTGGCCTTGTTGTAATTAACACGATCGAACATTTTCAGGGCCTCGTAGGGGTCTGCCTAGGAAATGGCCCAGGGCCAGGCCCAAGGCGCCAGCAGATCGCCAGGTTGGGTCAGACTTTGTTGAAAACTCCCAGCTCCCTGATTTCAACTTTATCATTTTTTTCCCACGGCTTCACCGGGGTCCAGGAGGGAGAGGAGCAGCTGCGATGCTGTCTTCTAGTGTCAGTGCCCGCGGGCTCGTCCTGACCCTTTATTTAAAGCCTGGAAACTGGGCAGGCCCCGTGGCATGGTATGTCTATGTTTGGGGGTGTCATTTTTTGAGTAACGCTTAGGTCTCTAAAAGCCATTGGGGGCAAGCCTCTGGTCTGGCTGTGTCACAAGTTAGCTGTCCTTTCAGAGTCAAACCCAACAAAAAGGCAAGAGGAAAATCAATAAAGTCCACGTGCTCTGGGGCCTCCTATGGAAAGGGCTGTCTGATGGCTGGATGCCCGGCCGTGGGCTGGGTTTGGCTCCAGTGGGACAAAGAATTTTCAGAACCGTGAGAAGGGGAGGCTTTCCAAAGTTGAGATCCAAGTCGCTGGTGCCTCAGGAGCTCCCCTGGTGTGCAGGGTGCCCAGTGGCTGACTGGAGCCATTTAAAAATGGCAGAAACAGCTGCAGGCCAAAACACACACACTGAAAAACAACCCACAACCCCCCTTCTGTGGGATTGCCATTGGGATGTCAGGAGTTGGCCCCCTCCCGGAGTCAGCCTCTGTGCAAAGAAAGAACTGGTGTCTGTGCCCGGGTCCCTTCTGTCACCCGCCTGGAGGTTAGAAAGAGGCCCCAGCAAGCTGCCTTTCTCTGCTTTGGGAGGCCTGGTGGGGCCTCCTGCCCTAGGTTCTCAGTCAGGCAGGGGCTCTTGCACCCTGACAGCTGCTCCTGCAGGGTGGCCAGCTGCTCTGGAGGGAGGGCAGATGGAGAGATGGGGCTTTCTGCCCTGCAGGCCCCAGAGCAGCCAGCCTGGAGGCCCTCCTGTCCTATGGGCCCATAAGGCCAGCCTGTAGTTAGGGTGGGGACGTGTATTCTGCCCCTCCCTGCATTGGGCTCATCATGTCCTCTAAAAGACCTTAGGCTTTGGGATCTCATGGTCACTTCCTTGCTGTGACCTTGGGCAAACCATGTAACTTCTCTCACCATGGCAACAAGGGCTCTGTACCGCTTCCTCCTCTCCAAGGGTTGTTAAGGATGAGTGAGGTTAGGGCTCCAAAAGTACCTCCTCCTTCATAAAGGAACACCTGGTAAATGTTGTAAGGCAGACTTTGTAGAAACTTGACTCTGTGATACCTCCCCGCCTTCTAAGCAAAAAGCCATGGCTTTATTGCTGGGGTTTCTCCAGCCACCAAGAAGCTGAATTTTACCCTGGCTGTGCCCACAGGATGGGTCTGCCAGGCAGCCCTTGAGGCTTTGAGTTGTTTATTAACTGTGTGGCCACCAACCATGCATTTCACCACTGGCTGGGACATGGGGCAGCTAGATTTAGCAAATGAAAATATAGCACACTCAGTTATATTTTAATTTCAAATAAACAATGAAATTATTTTTAAATAAATGCTTTTTAGTGTATGTTCCGTGTAACATTTGAGACATGCTCATGCTAAAAAAATATTCATTTATCTAAAATTTAAATATAATTGGGCATCCTACATTTTATCCAAAGGAGAGCTGGAGTGTCTGGCATAACTGTTGGACCCGTAAGTCTAGGGTGGTGTTTTCCTATGACCTTCTAAAAATTCCCCCCTTGCACTCCCACCCCTGGAAAAAGCCAGCAGCTAGTTGTGGCCTCCCCGTCTGCAGCAGCCAGGCTGTTTCCCCTCTGCTTTTTGTGTGGCGTCTCAGCAAGGCAGGCTGGAGAAGTGTGTGGCAGCCAGAAGATGGCTGAAGGGAAAACAAAATGGTGGGCCCCTTTTTGGGAAAGAGGGCCAGGCTTAGGAGGCCTGGTGTGGGTAGGGAAAAGAAGGGGAAAGGGGAGTCACTGGATGAGAGACAGAGACTTGAGCTGGG
>CAUYTI010052143.1:0-16800 GCA_963575145.1 Galago senegalensis | reverse complement strand
GAGCCTCAAGCTGTCCCCCTGGGTAGAGTGCCGTGGCATTATAGCTCACAGCAACCTCCAACTCCTGGGCTCAAGCGAGTCTCTTGCCTCCGCCTCCCAAGTAGCTGGGACCACAGGCGCCCGCCACAACACCCGGCTATTTTTTTGGTTGTAGCCGTCACTGTTGTTTGGCGGGTCCAGGCTGGGGATTCGAACCCACCACCTTAGGTGTACATGGCTGGCGCCTTAGCCAGTTGAGCTATAGGCGCCGAGCCCAAGTCACTTATCTCAAAGTCACTATTTCTATGGGATGAATGAGTAAAATCATGTTTTAAAGTGGGAGGCATAGGGCGGCACCTGTGGCTCAGTGAGTAGGCCACTGGCCCCATATACCGAGGGTGGCGGGTTTGAACCTGGCCCTGGCCAAACTGCAATAAAAAATAGCCAGGCGTTGCAGCGGGCACCTGTGATCCCAGCTACTCGAGAGGCTGAGGCAAGAGAATCACCTATACCCAAGAGCTGGAGGTTGCTGTGAGCTGTGATGCCATAGCACTCTACTGAGGGTGACAAAGTGAGACTCTGTCTTTAAAAACAAACAAACAAATAAATAAAATAAAGTGGGAGGCATAAAGTGGGCATTCACTACAGTCTAATAATCAGTATCTGAATTAGTCAAGCTCTTACTAACACACAACCCCCAAGTCCCCGTGGCTTCCTATCACACGCATGTATTACTCTCTTACAAGCTTGAGCCTGGCTGGGAAGACTTAGCTTCAGGCCTGTCCCATACATCTCTCATGCTGAGACCAGAGGCTTCTGGGCAAGTTCTTCTTTTGGCGTAGGGTAGAGGCTGTAGGCAGGCAGGTGCCTTGTCATGAAACTGGCATACCATCACATCCATTAACCAAAACAAGTCTCATAGCCAAGCCTCAGTCACTGGGGCAAGGATGTGCACCCTCCCCCAGGGAAGCCAAAGGAAGGAGGGGAAGGGACAATCAGGGGCAAAAAATGCAATCCACTGTTTTATCTGTGTTAATTACCTGAGGTTACATACAGATGAGGAAACTGAAGCCCAGAAAGATACAGAGAAATATCCAAGGTCACATGGAGTCAGTGACTCCTAGATAGGTGTTGTCTCCAGGGCTTCCCCTTATATCCGTATAGTTAGCATTTCTGCTTTTGAGTCAGTAGTTCAGGAGCTTGAATCCCATAAGGACTGGTGGTGAGGAAGTAGAATTTCTTCCATCTTCCAACAGAGGAAACAAGCCCAGAGTGGTGAAGGACTCACTGGAGATCATACTTCAAGGTCCGGAGAATAGGTTAAGAAGACGTAAGATTTCCTTTTTCTTTCTTTTTTTTTGAGACAGAGTTTCACTGTGTCATCCTTGATAGAATGCCATGGCATCTACCTCACAGCAACCTCAAACTCCAGGGCTCAAGTGATCCTCTTGTTGCAGCCCCCCAAGTAGCTGGGACTACAGGTGCCTGCCACAACGTCTAGCTACTTCTAGAGGCAGTGTCTCACTTTAGCTCAGCCTGGTCTTGAACTTGTGAGCTCAGGTGATCCACCCACCCCAGTCTCCCAGAGTGCTGGGATTACAGGCATGAGCCACCACCCTTGGTTGGGTGCCCATACTTCAATGGTTAGCGTGCCTGCCCTGTGAACCAGGGATAGTGGGTTCAAACCTGGGCCTGTTAAACAACAACAACAAAAAAAAAAAGGGAAAGGATTTTCGATTTTACCTCCACGGTTGACCTCTCAACTCCCGAGTCCATCAGCACAGAAAAGGCCCAGCAGATAGAACCAGGAGGAATGGGGGAGAGTAAGGACTCTGGCTGTCCAGGACCAGGAATTTCTTTTAGAATGGCTGTCATTCCCTTACTGACTCCCTATTCCCCCAAGAAACACTCATTAGACCCTGACTAGAGACTGGGCTCTGAAGAAATGCAGGAGAGTAAGGTGGATGGAGGCAGGAAGGTGGTGGGAGACCCTCCGTAACCAGGATATCTCAACTGCCCAAGCAACATTTCCCCAACTTTGGGCCATTTCATGATGATCTTAGTGTGTAGCTGGATGCAACATCACACAACAGTGACTCTTGGGGTGAGCAGGGTATTCTCTTTTCAGTCCTTCTGATTACCCTAAGGGAGAAGGCCTTAGTCTGGAGACCTGCACCCCTAACAGCTCCTTAACCCTTGCTAATCTCGGTTTATTAAAACAGAGACAGAGAGCAGGCTTCAGGCTCTTGGCAGGTAGCCCTATCTAGCTAGAGTTTAGTAACATTATTTAATATCATTTAATCCGACGTGATTTACTTTAATGGAACTGAGCTATTTTCATTGCATGGGTTTCCCACAATCACATTCTGCTTGTGGCAAGTGATCTCATTTTTCCCACTTGTAACAGGGATATCAAGTTTTCTTTTGGAATAAATTTATTTATATACAAAGTGAGTCAATTAAAGAACAACAGAAGTGAATAGTAGTTCAGGAAGCCTGTAACACATCATAATGCTGTTTGGCAGATCAGGTGAAAATCATGAAAGAGGTGGATGTGAAGGGACCGATGTTTGGAAAACTTCGCTGGAGCACATGTTCTGGGCAGTCAGGCTGCTGAGGGAGGGGTCAGGGCTCTACAAAGAGGGGCTGCCTGAATCGGGCATTTCAGGTGGAGGGAACAACAGGGACAGAGAGATGTGAAAGTGGGTGCTAGAAAGGGGTGGGCAGCTCAGTGTGGCCCTGGCACAGGGTACTGTTGATATAGAGCCTTGGGGTGGGGAACCTGTGGCCTTGGGGCCACATGTGGCCTTCTGGATCCTTGACTGAAGTTTTTGGACTGAATCCAAGTTCTGAAGAACAAGTCCTTTTATTAAAAGGAATGAAGTAGAGAAAGGTGAAGATTTTCTTGCCTCCTTTGGTGCTTACAAAAGAGCAGTCTTGAAATCAGAAGGTTGCAGTTTCCCCACTCCGGACAGGTGGTGAGGAACAATGCTGTCAGGGTCCCAGGCTTCCCATTGTCCACTCTTTCTGCTGGGAACCCCACCTGCAGGGCAGAGCTGTGGATCCTAAGCCAGAATTATTCTGAGAAGAGAGGACGGAAGAGTTAACCCACACCCACCTGGTTCTGGGCTTGATTCCCCCATCCAGGCCCCATCAGCTCAGCCCTGGTCCCTATTAAGGGCAGAATTCTGCAGCCTCCTTGCAGGGCAAACTGAAACTCAGAATATCTCTGGGCTGTGGTCCAGGTGATACAGCACTTCCTCCATCTTCCTAATAGGACCCCTCTCATGCCTATCCACATGCCTAATTCAGGTCATGGGAGGTCCTGGCTTCTGAAAAGGTATCTTGTTAAACTTGAAAATCTTAGAGCTGGGCCCTCAAGAAGGAAGGTACCTGCCCCAGGATCAAGAAGGCCCTCAAGAAGGAAGGTACCTTTAACAGGATCTCGGCAATCCCGGCCACAGGCGGTGGGGCAGCACCGCTTCTTGCCTGAGCAGTTCGAGTCCTGGTGACACAGATGCTTTGTGGGGCTCAGGCAGTGCAGTTGGTCCACAGGGCAGCTGCCCAGCTTCACTGCAACACAAGGGCCTGGGTGAGCTGTGCCTGTGCTGGCCAGCCCCAGGCATGGGGCAATCAGCAAGGTGACAGGCACTTACCCGAGACTCTGGGGATGCACTGGTGGAAGCAAGCTCTGGGGCAGCACTTCATGGTTGAGGGACACTGGCTGTCATCTGTGCACTGGTCAGGCACTGACAGGAGGCAGGGACCATCATCTGGGGGACAGCCTCCCAGCTTCTCTGTAAGAGAACGCCCCAGATCTTGCAGCTGGAGGCAGCTCAGGGTTATGTAAGAAGAACTGTCCCAAGACTCACAAGATCTGAATTCTCTATCCCTTACTTCTTGCATGTACTTTGGCAAGTTTTTGTTTTTTTAACAACTGCAAGCCTCAGTTTTCTGGCTGTGAAGTGACAGGAAGCTGGAGTCATTTCTCTCAGTGCTAATTTGAGACTCAGATAAAGTACAGGAAAGAACGAATTCTCCACTGTGGCCAATCAGGCCATGTGGTACCGGTCCTGGGCTGTGTCCACCTCCCCAGCCTCCTCCTCCACCACGCCATCCACTTACTGGCTCCTGCCCTGTGCCCCTGCGCCAAGCCACTTCTCTTTGCGGGACCCTTGCTTTGGTTGTACCCTTTACCTGGTGTGCCCTCCTGCACACCGCTCACCTGGTCAACTCATGAGGTCTCAGCTGAAACATCTGTCCTCAGAAGACCCGACCTCTCTGACTCCACCTTCACTAGGTCAGCCCCATCACGCCCCACCCCCATGCACTCCTTCTTTGGGGTTTCAGACTCAGCATCTCTTTGCCTGCCTCTCTCGCTTGACTGGAGGCTGTGAGGATAGACACCCTGCCTGCTCTGCTCACCATAGCTCTGCGTCACAGCATGTGGTGCACAGCATGAGGGGCCCAGTGACTATTTGGAAGAAAGGGTTTTGAAGTGAGACCCAGCGTTGCACGTGTGTCAGCCCCATTGCCAGCCTGGTTCATTGCCACAGCCATGGTTGGCCATGCCTGCATTGCTGCACACATTACTGCTGCTCACACTACTGCTGCAAGGGGCATCATTTCAGGGGTTGTGTATTGTAACTCCATCTCTGAAATATCCCTCTGAATGGCTATAGAATATTCTGTCCCAGAGCTTACCTAACTGCTCTTCTTGTTGGGATTTTGGGCCATTTCCAGATTTCACACAGAAAGCTGGAGATCAGTATCTTCTTCCACTTAGAGCAAGAAATCAGGCCTAACTGGGGCAGTGACTTGCCCAGACCCACAGGGGCTTGGGCTAGGACTCCCCAGGCCTAGCTCCCTCTGACCTCTGCAACCCTCTGCTCTGGCTGTCTGTGAACCGTAGAGACTCTGCCTTGCCTACTCTCTGGTTGGATCCGGTGCTGTGACTTTTCCTCTGGGTCCAACTTTGTCCCTCAGCCTCCTGCCTCAGTAGCATCTTGCACACACCCTGAATGCCCAAAGTCAGCATCAGTTGTTAGATTGGGCTGGTTTAAATTGAGTTGCTTCCCCCTGCTGGATAAAGAGGGGCATAGCCAGTGAGGAGCTCCCACTCTGATTAGCCTCCCCTGAGGGGAGGAGGGGTTGGGTGGGGAGGATGATACGAGGGGCCCCGTTTGAGGATCAGGACTTAGCCCTGAACTCGCAAGCCCAGACCAGAGTTGCTGAGGCTATAGAGGGTCCAACGGGGCTGACACCGGGCAGTTATAAACTGTATGTGCTATGTATTATAAACTCAGAGCTGAGCCTTGAGCCACAAACAGGCAGGGAAAGGGGTTTAGATTTGGCATTTCCAGTGGGGAGAATTGTGACAACAGCAGTGTGGGGCGGGAACAAGAGCCTGGAGTGTGCAGAGGTGGAGTGAGAGGTCTGGACAGTCACACTCACTCTGTTCATCCGCCTTTCCTCACCATCCCTACAAATCCAGTTTCCTGCTCACAGATGTAGGCACAGAGACACTCACACACACACACAGATGCAGGCGCCATGGATGTGAACACTCAGAGAGCAAAAGATCATACCCAGACATGGTTCTGTATCTGTTCACGCACGCAGACATAGATACAAACACAGGCAAGTGTGCAAGCGCACTGAGGTCTCTATACAACTAGCAGAGGAAATCGCAGATAGTCGATCTCTTATCTGTACAAATAGCTATTTTAACAGTTTAATACACATATCATATAGTTTTATAGATATATGCAGTATACTGATAAATACACACATATATAAACACAGGCCGTCATACATGTACATCTGAACTAGGACATAAACACATTGTCAAACATACAAGCATGCTGCCGTGCCTATGTGCCCGCACACACAGATAGATACGCATGGATCATTGCACAGACCCTCTGACATACACAGTCAGGTATATGATAAGTCTATGAGGCGTGTGTGAACAGAGAGACTTGTGTATACATAGACAGAGATCTACATACAAAGTCACCTGCACAGAGCTACACAGGCACAGATATACTCCCAATGCCACATAACCATTGAAAACATTTAATTAGGCGCTTACTGTTTATCAGGGCCTGTGCCAAGCTCTTTGTATGAGAAACACCCAGACATAAGAGGGAAGGGCAGGGGTTGATGTCGTATAAACAGAGGGAGCTAGGCTTCCACGGACCACAGACTGGGATGTCCCATCCCTCAGCTCTGTCACCCTCCTCCACTGCCTGAAATTCTACTGAGAGCCAGGCAGACATCTCATGGGAGAGAGAAATCAGGGAGGGCTGGGTTGCAGTGAATGAGGGGAGAGACAGGCGTGTCACACCTGGCCATATGGAGAGGCTCAGTTTCTGCTGGTGCCAGCTGTTGCCTCTGAGCAGCTCGGCTGAATATCGGGGTCCCTGAATATTGGGGCCAGTGGTTCCCCAAAGGGTGTAGCACCCAGTAAGTGCAGGCCCTTATCCCTCATGACACCATTCGCTGCTGAGAGAGTGGCACAGGGCCCATTTTACAAGGAATAAGTTGGAGAGGTGAGTCTTTCTGATTTCAAAGACCTGCCTTTGCCTGTTACCTAGATACTAACTCAGAGTCAGTCTTTGGCCCTCAGCAAGTGGTTTCCCACCGTGCCTTGGTTTTCCTCGCCTGTAAAAAGGTGTTAAAATAGTCTCAACCTCATAGCATCACCAAGGAGTAATGTGGGGATGGTGCATGAATCAGAGCCAACAAAGGGTCTACCCTTGAACCCACCAGTATCCTTCCTTCCTCACTGTTCCCACTACAGTCCCCTTCCTCCAAGGCAGGGCAAGGGCTGTGCAGGTGAATGTAGGTCAGAGTGTTCCAGGTCCAGAAGGGGACAGAGGCAGAGGAGGAGACACAACAGGAGACACCTGCCTAGCCACTTGGCAGCCTTTCCTCACCTGTCAGCCAGCCCAACCCTGACAGGGTAGGAACTGGGATGGGAGGTGGGCAGGGAAGAGAAGTTGGGACCAAGGTTCCTCCCAACAGACCCCACATCTCAGAAGCTACACCCCCTGCTCAACTCCCAAGTCCTTTCCACAAGTTGAGCCACTGACTCACTGATCTGGTGACACCACAGAGAGGCAGGCATGGACAGCCCCCCTGCCGTGTACATACACGTTCAGGCACACAAGCTCAGACACACATGGATGCAGCCCTTCCTAAGTGTACACGTGCAGGCAGAGCCTGGCACAGACTAGCAGGCACAAAGGCACACATCTACACAGAGACAGGCGAGCCGTGGCCCACACCCAGGCGCACACACAGGCTAAGACAAGCACTGAGGAGGCAGCAGAAGGACAGACAGGTGGACAGGCAGAAAGATACGCAAATGAAAACTCAGGCTCCTGGAAGCACTAAGCAGCAGCCATCCTGGCCCCCACATACACACACAGAGTTCTCTGCCTTCCCCCAAACACCTGCTCTCCCCAGAGACGTGGAAACTGCCTGGTCCCTGGATCAGGAGGATGTGCCCACACTCACCTCCCTTCTTCCGGCCAGAGACAGCAGGCAGCTGGCTCACCCCAGCCAGGAGCATGGCCAGGAGGAGGAGCCTCCCAAAGCTCATGTTTCTGCTGCTGGAACCTAAGATGATCAGGGCCCAGGGCCCCCTCAGTTAACACTTCAGCCCCACGGAGGCCAGAGCAGCTTAGTCAGGAGAGGAAGGAGTCCCCCCTCCCCGACTCCTTCCTTCTCACCCCACCTTCAGTGAGGTCACCTGCAGTGGCATCTGGTAGAACTGCTCTCTGCCTGGGCCTGGCTTGGCTGTTGAGGGTGGGTGGAGTGTGGCTTTTGGTTTGGCTAAGTTTGCTGGTCGCTGCAGGTGTCAGTGCCTACTGGGACCCCTTTTCTGGTCTCACAGGATCTTGAGTAAAAATGTCATCTCATTCAGGGACTACCATCTTAGATGGAAGTCATATGTAGATGTTGGCTTCTAAATTTGGTAGAAGACAGATGGCTCAGCATCTTAAGGCCCCAAACAGAAACATCAAACCAGAGTACTCTGTCAGCACTGGAAGAGATCAAAGCCGTCCTCTTAGCCCTTCACTTTGAAAGAAGAGGAAACTGGGCGATGTCTGTGGCTCAGTGGGTAGCCCCATATACCAAGGGTGGCAGGTTCAAATCCAGCCCCAGCCAAACTGCAACAAAAAAATAGCCGGGCATTGTGGTTGGTGCTGTAGTCCTAGCTACTTGGGAGGCTGAGGCAAGAGAATCACCTAGGGCCACGAGTTGGAGGTTGCTGTGAGCTTTGATACCATAGCACTCTGCTGTGGGTGATAAAGTGAGACTCTGTCTTAACAAAAAAAAAAAAAAAAAGAAGAAGAAGAAGAAAGAAAGGAAAGAAAGGAAGAAAGAAAGAAAGAAAAAAGAAAAGAAAAGAAAAGAAGAGGAAACTGTGGGCCTGAGATCCGAGGGAACGGGCTCAGGAACATGTAACTAACTCCTGACTAAGCTGGGGCTTCCGCCATCACCTCTGCAACCGCCATTCAGTTCTTGGACCTTGAAAGCAGGCCATGGCTTCATCTGAGCCCGAGAAAGGAAGATGACATTCCAGGGCTTGTCTTACTCATTCCAGTCCAGGGCAGGCTTCACAGTCAGGAAGTTCTTCTTTGGATTTAACTTGAATCTTTCCTGCTGTCTTCTAAACTCTCAGAATAAGAGGAGCCCTGTCTTCTATGACCTGATGCTAACTTTTGGAATTCTGGCATTTCCTTGGCAACTTGATTTCAGAGGAAAAAAATGTATGAGCTCTTTTCTCCCTTATTACAAATTACACATGTTCATTGACAAAACGCTTTTCCAATTAAAGTTGGTTTGTAGACATTTTCCTGGGTGTGAAATGTTCTCTAAACATATGTTTTCTGA
Organism: Galago senegalensis; assembly: GCA_963575145.1. Classification (NCBI taxonomy): domain Eukaryota; kingdom Metazoa; phylum Chordata; class Mammalia; order Primates; family Galagidae; genus Galago; species Galago senegalensis. The sequence goes on along the minus strand of CAUYTI010052143.1, from coordinate 7,914 downwards.
TGGCTCCATGGTAGTTTGTAAGATTGATATGCTAAAACATAGATGATCAGTCTGCTCTCATGAAACATGGTTTCCAATTTTTCACATACACAGATAAAGCTGTGAGAGCAATCTTTGGATATACATTTTGGGGTCATATCTCTGACTGCTTTCTGAGAATAAATTTGTCAAAGTAGGAATGCTAGTCAAAGAATGTGATCATTTTTCTAGGCTTGTGGTATATCTGGTCAAGTTAAATTTCAGGAAGTAATGAGCATAGGTGAGCTTCTACTTGTCCTGCATAGATTATTTTTGTCTGCCTAGCCCCTCTTCCTTTGGTAGAACCATTGGTCCCCAACTCCTGTAACACTAGTTGGCTGCCAGTCACCAGGTACCAGCTATAACCTTTCAAAATGTATTAAATAATAAGCAAATAATATTAAATAATTGAAAGCTGAAGTTTGATTCCTAGGCTGCAGAATGAATTTTATGTTAGCAGGCACGAAAACAATATTAATCTCCTTTTATATCTCCATCAGAGCTCTTGAGTGACCGGGTGCATTGCCAATGAGCAGTAATATTTTGAAAGGAATCTTTTTTTCTAAGCAGTAGGTCTCAACAATGGGCTTAGAATTTTCATTACAGTAAACTGTGCTACAAACAGATGTGCTATCATCCAGGCTTTATTTGTCCCATTTATATGAGTTATTCTGTTTAGGAAGATCAAAAATGGGACCCTGCTCTCTTCTTCTTCTTTTTTTTTTGCAATTTTTGGCCAGGGCTGGATTTGAACACACCACCTCTGTTATACGGGGTCAGCACCCTACTTCTTTGAGCCACAGGCACTGCCCTTCTCTTCTTGCTTGAAAAGTCTCTATTGAAAGGTCTGCTGTTAGTCTAATGGGTTTTCCTTTGTAAGTAATGTGTTGCTTTCATCTAAAAACTCTTGGATTTTCTCCTTCACTTTGACTTTGGCCAGGCTGATGGCTATGTTGAGTATTTGCTATGAATTTTCCAGATACTCAATGACCACCTTGTATCTGATTACCTAATCCTCTAGCGATACTAGGAGAGTTTTCCTCTATTACTCTCTCAAAGAGATTTTCCACTCTTATTGGTTTTTTTCCTTCTCCATCGTAGATACCTATAATTCTTTTCTAAATTTTTTTTTATTAAATCCTAACTGTGTACATTAATGCGTTTGTGGGGTACAATGTGATGATTTTATATACAATTTGGAATGCTTATATCAAACGATACCTATAATATATCAGCTTGCTTTGCAGAGTACCATATTTGTCACAGTGACTGTTCATTCTTCTTTATTCTTTTTTCTGCATTTTTTACTGACAGAGCTACTTCAAAATCCTTGTCTTCAAGCTCTGAAATTCTTTCTTCTGCCTGGTCTAGGTTATTGTTAAGGTTTTCCACTGTATTGGAACTTTATTTTTTTGAGACAGTGTTACTGTGTTGCCCTCAGTAGAGTCCTGTGGCATCACAGGTCACAGCAACCTCAAACTCTTGGGCTTAAGTGATTCTCTTGCCTCAGCCTCCCAAGTAGCTGGGACCACAGTTGCCCACCACAATGCCTGGCTATTTTTTCTTGTAGTTTTTTTTTTTTGGCTGGGGGCAGGCTTGAACCCACCACCCTCGGTATATGGGGCCAATGCCCGGCTATTTTTTGTTGTAGTTGTCATTGTTGTTTAGCTGGCCCAGGCTGGGTGGAAACCCTCCAGCCTCAGTGTATGTGACTGGCACCCTAACCACTGCAATGGATGCGGAACCTGCATTTTGGAATTTTTAAATGACTCCTTCATTTCTTGAAGTTCTGTTATCCCTTTTCTGATGATTTCTTTCTCTTTAGTACATTTTTCATTCCTGTCCTGGACTTTTGTTTGTTTGGTTTTTTTTATTTGAGATGATTTTCTACCATCTCCTCCATGCCACTCATCTAATTTTCTACCCATAATCTGAATTTCATATCTATCATTTCAACGATTTCCTTTTGGTTAAAATTCCCTCCGGGAGAGCTATTGCGATCCTTTGTGGGTGTTGAGATAGCCTGTTTTCTTCATGGTGCCAGAGATTTTATCCTCTTTCCTGCTCATTTGGGGCCACTTCTCTCAGTTTAAAACAGACAGCAGGGATGATACACCTGTTCTTCTCGGCCGGGGCCTCTTTTACTCATTAAAGACAGGATGGATCCCTGGGTAGTGTGCTTGGTCCTACTCCGGAAGCTTAACTAGACCGGAGTGGGGCAGAGCCTTTAACACTGTTGCTCTGCTGGGTCTCCCTGATCCCCAGGTGGTTATTACTGGGCCACGCAGGTAGGGTCAGCCTCTAGTATAAAGTACACAAGTGAGGTGAGGTTGGCTGGCAGGACGGGGCATGCATGCAGGATGGAGGAGGTCCACCGGGTGTGACTCACGTGTGTGTAGACCTGGGTGGCCAAGGTCCTGGACATGTGGTAGGGGTGAGACACACACAGGGTATGGTGTGCCCCCTCCGCTTGGAATCTGAGTAAAACAAATGCCATTTTCAATGGCAGTCCTTTCTCTCTCTCTCCTTTATTGTTTCAAGTTAATTTGACGGTACAAAGAGTTAGGTTACAATGTTTGCATGTTTTGGCAGTCATGTCATGATGTGTTGGCTTTGGTGTATCTAAATGATATTAAAATCTAAATGTTAAGATAGGTGCTTGGAAGGTAAAGGACTAGAAAACTGAGAGCAAGGATGTCTGGGGTGGAGGAAGAGGACAGCCATGTGAGTAGGCACTCAGTGTGAAGATCTGTGTATTAGATACTAAGACCCACCAGGAAGCATCCATAATGGATGAGACACTGCACAACCAAGAATAAAATAACTCGACAAGTTGGCAAGGGACAGCTTTCTTCGCACCAGAAGTAACTGTGGGAGGCATAAGGCACAGGAAGTGGTAGGCATGGACCTGCACCCCCTCAGATCTCCTGCGGCTTCAAGGTGAGTGACTGATAGATGCGTCTGTCCTCTGTATCTGCCACCTTGTGCGCACAGAGGCTATGCTTCCCCATGATTGCTCCCAGCCAGTGACTCAGTGCTGTCTAGACAGTAAGGCAGACTCTTCCTGAGACGTGGGACTGCTCCAATAGGGAACTTCAGTTGCAGTGCTCTCTTTCAGCCTGGATGACATGTTCTTATCATATACTGCATTCTGAGCCCCTTCTTCCACAGGCCTCCTTCTCTGTCCCTTCTCCACTCCCCTCAGCATCAGCCTACATCATCGTCTGATGCTCATTTGGGTACCTCCCATCTCCCTGCACAGGTATTTTCCCCAATACACACTTGACTCCTCGTCCTCTCTGGACATCTGCTTTGCAGAGGTTTCAAACCCACTCACCCATGGTTTGGGTTTGAATAATTCAGAAAATGATGGGAAAAGAGTGGAAGAGAGGAGAAGATAGAGAAGAGGACATGTCTTTCCCTCATTCACAGGTATTACTATCAAACGGAGATGGTAATTAGATTCTATTAGGAACTTTTCAAATTTAAACTATAATAGTCATCATATCCTGAAAATTTTATCATTTGCAACTATGCAATTGTGATAAAAAAAAATATTAGATGCCAACTTAAAACATGCTAAGGAAAATCTTTTCACAATTTTCTTATGGTATTAGTCACAGACAAATAAAATGATGGAATATCACTTTCCCAGACCTCTGCTACCTTTGTGCTTCTTGGTGAAGATTGAGGCAGACAGTATAAAGTGAGGAAGTTCATGGCTAATCACACTTCATTATTAGGTAGACTAGGGGCTGAACTCCAGAGGGAAGACTCATGGTAGCTAGGCTGTACCACAGAGAAGATTTCCTCTGCCTTGTTTATCATAGCTTCAATTTTAAGGCCTTAAAGTATTTTAGTTCTAAAAATACTTTAATAAAACCTCTAAAATATTTTAAGGCCTTAAAGCACACACTTTAGTTCTAAAATATTTTCCACTTCCAACCCAAAGCCCCAAATCCTGTCCTAGATCATAATACTGTAACATGTGGAAAGGCCACCAGCAACAGTGTCAGAGAAATTGTAGCCAAAATGGCTCATTCTTCCATTTCAGCAAATATGCTGCTCATTGAATCCAAGCAGAAAATTTGACTCTAAAATGCATCTGACCAACAGAGAATCTGAATGTCAGGAGATACTGAAACAGAGAAATGTATCAGGATTTTATCAATGTGAACCTTTTTTTCAAACTGTAAGGGAAAAGTCATATGGGTGTGTGTGTGGGAATAGAGAGAGGGAGATAAGTCGATCAATCCAGCAGACTTAGATTTTCATATTGTTTCAAACATATGATGCTTTATTTCTTTGCTTTGTTATATTAACAAGCTTGTAACTCTTTCCAAAAACAACTCTTGGGGCTTGGGAGGAGCATGGAGGAACTGGAGACCAGTTTTCCAAGTCTAAACCTGTAACAACAGCGTCTCCTCAGCCGGGTTGAAAAGCGGTTTCCATCTCAGGAGAGAAGAGAGAAGCAGAGATATAGCACGGTGCAAACTCAGTGGGGGTCCTGTTTTGTGTTCTTAAGTCCTCGCCTACATCCTGACAGGTACTCTCCTCCCAAGAGCACTGATGGGTGCTGCCAAGGAACTGGACCCTAGGGGACCAGGGATTCTAGGCAAACCTTCTTACAACTCCTTACCTCACAATTTGAATGTGAAGATGAAAGTGCGTCACTATGATAAACTGTAAAAGAAGGGGGAGAGGGGAGAGACTGAAAATAATCATCATAAAAGTTCAATAACATTTGGAGTTTAGAGGTAATGTTTTCCAAGGGTCCCCATTAACCAGAGAAGTGTGAGGCCAGAGATATGAAATAAATTGTACATTTGCTAAGGAGGGGGGCCTGCTGGACCTTTCTCTTCACTATCCTGCGGGCAAATCTCTGGCCTGACCCGATGAATTCCAGGGACCTGGGCAGGTCTCAACTTCCCCAAGACAAATAGTTCTGCAGGAAGGTTTCAGGGGCCACGGCCAGAACCGCAGACCTGGACTGCTCACCTCAGTCCAAAGACATCCACGGCATCATACACTGGTGCCGGCAGTTGAAGTAGCAGCACTTCTGGACCCTCGGGCACCCTTTATCCCACCGGCACATAGGGAACAGCGTGAAAGGACAGTTAAGAGTAAACTCGGGGCAAAATCCTGGTTTAGGTTGAGCTGGAGAAAAATGCCACAGGGTAAGTTTGGGGATACCGATGCATCTGGGCCCACTGGTTCCAGAGACCCCTCAGAGGAAACGTTCCCCAACCTCAGTCACACACAGAATATCCTAGCCTTACTTCCCAGACTCTTCGTGACTCCAGGCTGGGCTGTGTGGAGGCAAAGAAGGACGATCCCAACGAACACAGAGAGGCCGCTCGGCTTCATAACGCGAGAAAAGTGCGCGACTGCACTTGGAGGCTGGGCCTGTCCGAGTCGACTCTGGGTCACGCCAGCAGGGGGAGCGCTGGTTCTTCAGTCGGAAGGACTTCAAGTTGACCCGGAAGTACTAGCTGTTTCCTTTCACCTCCCAGGAAGAGGAAATGTGAAATAACGCTCTGGACTTCCTAGAGCCACTCAGGATTTCTCCGTGTGCTGTAGGGCCGGCTTGGCCTTTCATGGTTCTTAATTTATACAGTAGTTTTAAAGGAATAGGAGGGAATTAGGTTGCCAGGACACGCATCAGGACCCTTCTTCCCACTTTGAATCCAGAAAAAGCAACCCCCCCCTTCCAACAGAAGATGTGGGTGTATTTGAGATGTTTACTTTTTTTTTTTTTTTGGCGGTTTTTGGCCGGGGCTGGGTTTGAACCCACCACCTCTGGCATATGGGGCCGGCACCCTACTCCTTGAGCCACAGGTGCTGCCCGAGATGTTTACTTTTAACTTAACATTTGAGGCACCCACTCAGACACAAAGAGAAGGCAAGAGAATGTGACATTAGCAAGATAATTTCTAGATTCAAAGAAAATATAAATTCATTGTGAACTACAGGGATGTAAATTTCAGTTGCATAGTTAATGTTTTCTCCTTTAATTCATGTATGTCTCCATGATTATCAACAAACTTCATATTTGGATAAAGTCAAAAGTCTAATGAGGTAATTTTGGAATGTGAACCCCAGACCAAACCACCATTCTGGCTTTCTCTGCACTCTGTAAAAGTATATGTTGTTTCTACTTGCTTACTGGCTTAGAAAATACCTGAATAACAGTGGTAAGTAACAGGCTTATGAACACACATGGGAGAACTGGAACCTGAGGTGGGAGCAGGGAGGTGCTAAGAAGCTCTAAGGAGCAGGCGTGTGATACCTACTAGGTGTGCTACCATTCCGTCCCTTCTAATGCAACCTTGTGGCTACCTCCTGGCTTTGTGTCTTTTTGCTGTGCGTTTGTGCCACTGTCTTCCAGTTCTGGCTGGGCCAGTCCTCATTGATTAACTCCTGTCTAATCGTAGAAAACAAAATACTTTCCAATGGGCATAACATGCCAGTAAGTTAAAGTGTCTGTGCTTTTCTTTTCAACATATTGGCTTTCAGCCCTGTATGTCAACATAAGACCATTCTGTTTTCCAAGCACTTTGATAGTCACTGCAATTTTCTTATACCAGAACAGGACAAAGATATTACATGAAAGGAAAATTACATGCCAATCTTGTATAAACATAAAGAATTTGTTACAGAACGTTACCCAGTGAATTTGGTCATATAAAAGATGGTGGTACAGCACGAATATGTAGGTGTTCATTACCAAAAAAGTATGGTTGGTTTCACATTCCAAATTGTCATGGAAATAAATCTTATTAATAAAATAAATGGGGAAATTGCATGATTTTCTTCATCCCAACAGTAGAATGTGTGGAAAATCACTTATCCATGATAAAAGAGAAAATAATGACAGAGGATTATTTCAATTATTTAATTCAATATTGTGGCTCTACAGAAACTCTACAGCAGGGGGAAGCATTTTCAGAATGAGAGAGTAAAATGTTCTCCATGAAAGCAATGAGAATAGTAACTCTTGTCAAAATCATCTGTTTCAGAACTCTAGAACTTAACTAAAAGCTTGCAACAATACGTGAGTGTTTATTGAAGGAAAAAAAAAAGATGAATTTCAGCAAGAGCAGAGAACTTCATGGCAATATGAACTGTCTTGTTCCCATCTTAGAGCCCAGCTGTGTGGTAGCCTTGAAAACCAGTAGACCGAGGCTGTGAAAACCTGCAGCTCAGCTATGGATTTCCTCCCTCTGTTCTCAGAAGCTCCATCTTCAGAAAACTGTTGCTCTTTCCCGTTTGTCAGTGCTCTAAAAATGCTCCTTTCTCAGAGAGTGCGTTGGTCTCACCTAAACCAGAGCTCGCTGTGTGTGGACGGTGCTATCCCTGGGGCAGTGTTTTGACATCAAAACTACTTTGACAGAACAACTGGGACTGACAAAAGCCTGACCAGTAAACAAAAACGAAAATGTGGGGCATGCGCTATCTAGAGATTTGGGGAAATTTCTACCAAATTGATGGGACTCTAAAAGGTCACACCCTTGCATAGGTTTGTGCATTTGCCATGGTGCTGTGCACAGGCTAAGGAAAAACGTAAGGAGGCCCCAGTAGCTCTCCTCTGTTTGAGTTCCAGGTTGGCTTAAGCAGGAAGTGAAAGCCAAGGTAGAGTGGTGAACTGCCTGCTATAATGTTGACAGTATGCGTCAACACGTACACAGAACCCCTTGGAAAGTCCAGGGGACTTATTGGTTTCTATTTTTTTTTTTTTGAGACAGGGCCTCAAGCTGTCCCCCTGGGTAGAGTGCCGTGGCATTACAGCTCACAGCAACCTCCAACTCCTGGGCTCAAGAGAGTCTCTTGCCTCTGCCTCCCAAGTAGCTGGGACCACAGGCGCCCGCCACAACGCCCGGCTATTTTTTGGTTGCA
>CAUYTI010052141.1:0-33728 GCA_963575145.1 Galago senegalensis | reverse complement strand
GATGGTGGAGGAGGAAGGAGGAGATGGTGGAGGAGGAGGAGATGGTGGAGGAAGAAGGAGGAGATGGTGGAGGAGGAAGGAGGAGATGGTGGAGGAGGAAGGAGGAGATGGTGGAGGAGGAAGGAGGAGATGGTGGAGGAGGAAGGAGGAGATGGTGGAGGAGGAAGGAGGAGATGGTGGAGGGGGAGGAGATGGTGGAGGAGGAAGGAGGAGATGGTGGAGGAGGAGGAGATGGCAGAGCTGCAGCAGGTGGAGATGGCAGAGCGGGAAGGAGGAGATGGTGGAGGGGAGTAGATGGCGGAGCTGCAGCAGGTCTTCAGCAACAGGTAGAAGACTGAGTCAGCAATAACAAGTGTCCTGGCAAAGAAAAACCCTAGACCAGACGCTTCACTGCTATTAGAAGAACTAGCATCAACTCTCCCCAAACTATTCCCTAAATCTTTCTATAATAAAGCCAGAATCAGACAAGGATGAAACAAACAAACAAACAAAAAATTACAGGCCAATATCCCTGATGAGCATAGAAACAAAAATCTTCAATAAAATATTAGCAAACTGAATTCAACAACACATCAAAAAGTAATATAAAATGATCAAATGTGTCTCATGTCAGGGAGGCAAAGAGGCTCAACAGACTCAAACCAATACATGTGACCCTCCACGTCAGCAGGACAAAGAACAAGACCACGTGATCATCTCACAGATGCAGAAAAGGCATTTGATAAATTTGATAAAATTAAACATCTCCTCATGATGAAAATTCTCAGCAAACTAACCATAGTAGGAACATAATAAGGGTCATAAATGACAAACCTACAGCTGCCATCTCACCAATGAGGATGAGCTGGGAGCCTTTCCACTAAAAATGGAACAAGACAAAGCCGCCCACTGTCACCACTCGTATCCAGTGCTATGCTGGCAGTCCTCGCCACAGCAGTCAGGCGAGAGGAAGAAATAGAAGGCCTCCAAACTGGAAAAGAGAGCAAAACTATCCCCTTTATAGATGACATGATCTTATATTAGAAAAGCCAAAAGACTCACCCCCCAAACTTTTAGAACTGATAAACACATTCAGTAAAGTTGCAGGATACAAAATCAACATACAGAACTCAGCAGCGTTTTAATATACCAGTAATAAAGTAGTTGAAAAAGAAACCAAGGTCAATCCCATTTACAACAGCTACCAAAAAATAAGAGAGGTGGAAGACCTCTCCAAGTAAGACTCTGTAACACAGATGAAGGAAAGAGAAGTGGGTGTGAACAAATGGGAAAACACCCAGCTCGTGGGCTGGGAGAATCAATCTTGTTAAAATGACTGTCTTGCCCAGAGCAATCTACAAATTCAACGTAACTCATATAAAAACACCAATGTCATTGTTCATAGAAATAGAAAAAAAATCTTAAAATTCATAGGGAATCAGAAAGAGCCCAAATAGCCACAGCAATCCTGAATCGAAGCAATAAACCAGGAGACGCCACGCGGCTGCCTCTGGAATATGTTACAGACCCTTAATAACCTGGACATCATGGTACTGGCGTAAAAACAGACATGGGAACCAACGGAACAGAACAGAGAACCAGAAATAAATGCAGGTGTTTACAGTCAATCATTTTTGACAAAGGTACCGAGGTGCACTGGGGACAGTTTCTTCAATAGTGCTGAGAAAACTGGTTATTCCAATGCAGAAACATGAAACTGGATCTCCTCTCTCACCATATACAAAAATAAACTCAAGATGGATTAAAGACTTAAACATAAGACCTGGAACTTTAAAACTACAGAAGAAAACATGGGAAATGCTTTTGGATACTGGTCTAGGCAAAGACTTTATGGCTAAGACCTCAAAAGCACAGTCAACAATAATAGACTGTGACAATATTAACCTAAAAGCGTCTGCAGAGCAAAGCAAGCAACCAGCGGGATAGAGAGGCAAATCACTGAGTGGAAGAAAATATTTGCAAACTATTCTTCTGGTATTAGTCTTGACCAGGGACTAATATCTAGAACATACAAAGAATTCAAACAACTCAACCATAAAAGAAACAAACAACCACAACAAAAGACACCAAATAATTTCAATCTATTTAAAAATAGGCTGAGAACATGAAGAGACATTTTTCAAAAGAAGACATACAAATGTCCAACAGATATATTTTTTAAATGCTCATTGCTAACTATCAGGGAAATAAAAATGAAAGCCACAATAAGGTATCATCTTGCCCCAGTTAGAAGGGTCGCCGTTAAGAAGATAAAATGACAGCTAGCTGGAGAGGATACAGATAGGAAGAAATGTACACACTGTTGGTGGGAATGTAGCTTAGAGTAGCCACTCTGGGAAACTGTGAACGTTCTGAAAAAACTAAACACAGAAGTGCTATATGACCCAGCTATTCCTTTATAGAGTATTTGCCCAATGGAAAGGAGATGCGTGTATCAGAGGGTCACCTGCAGCTCACGCTCACTACAGCTCTGTGCCTGCTAGCAAAGATGACAGTACCAACCCACATGTCCATGCACGGGTGAATGTGGCTCACAGACACAACAGAAGACTATTCGGCTGTAAAAATGAGTGAAATCCTATCATTTGCAGCAGCATGGATGATCATGAAATAAGCTAGGCACAGAAAGATAGATGTGTGTCCACATGGGTATGTGGCAGCTCACGGTTGGTCCCATAGGGCAGAGAGCATAGTGACAGTCACCCTAGCTGGGAAGGGTGTGTGCTCTGGGGGCAGGGAGGCTGGCCAGTGGAACAGACTCCCAGTTAAGTAGAAGGAGTAAGTGCTGATGTTTGCTAGCAGAGTAGGGTGATTACAGGTAACAGCCCTGTCTTGTCTATTTCAAAGTGGCTAGAAGAGGGTTTGATGTCTTCCCAACACAGAAATGAGAACCACTTGGAGTGAGTGATTCCCCAAATACCCTGACTTGATCATTACACATTCTGTGTATATGACAAAATTTCCAGTGTACCCCATACATATGTGCAAAGACAACATTTCAATAACAAAAATACAACACAATGCAATAAGCCAGGTCCCCTGAGTCCAGGGGGACACAGCTCTGGAGGCTGCAGTGGCCCCACAGGAGACACTCAGCCCAGGCCAGTGGGGCTGGAATCCAGCCCGCATATCACTTCTCAAGCCAGCACTGGACAGTCTTGGCTGGGGAAGGAGGACTTCCCTGCTTTACTCCAAGGCACGGCCCTCTCTGGTGACATGTGCTGGTGGAGGGGTGCGTCTGTCACAAAGCAACCTTACATGCGTCAGGGCTCCTTCCCAGCAGCAGGTGAGTTGCTTATTCCAAATTAGGCTTCCATTTCGTTAATTAACATGACACGCTGGCTGAAGTGTGCCCTTTCACACCCTGTCACCTCTGACCTAGACTCAGTGTGGCTCACACGTCAGTGGCCTGCTCAGGGTCGTGGGACTAATCCCTGCTTCTCTCCAGACTGCCTGGACAGTTCCTCTCACCCTGTCTCAGTACGAGGGGAACTGGACCAGGTGACGCTACTGTCCAGCTGGCCATACACAACTGTGGTTTGTAACTGCACAAGAGGCAATAAGTCAGGGAGCGGGTCCGATCTGAGAGTCTGTCTGGGCTCTTCTCTGTATGTTTTACACACGTAATTTCTTCTTTCTGGTCATTTTGTTAGTCCTCACCATTTACCAGCAGGTAACCAAAGAAAAACCGATTTCATCTGAGATAAGATAAAGATTAGTAGACACAAACAAGCTTCAAGAATCATGCTCTCTCCCAGTTCACTTTCACACAAACACGCATAGCACACACACACGCACACACAGAACAGACATGCACACACAATATGCACACACACATGCACACACGCAAAACTCACACAACACATGCAGCACAAAACACACATATACACAGGCACACACATGTAGCACACAACACACATGACAGACACACACATGCACACACATGCTGAGCGTGGGACAGGGCTCCCTCACTCCAAAGCACCATGCTACACTTTCCCAGATAAACTCATTCAATGTACTTTAACTTATTTCCTTAAAATTCAGAAGCTGCTGAAGTGCCAAGAACCTGTGCCTGGCCCTTCTGCTCACACATTTGCACAGGAAGGGTCTGGAGCAGTCTAAGAGCGAGTCAGTCCCGTGTGTCCCCTCACAGGGAGTCCTAGCAGAGCCTCATCAACCCCCACAGCCCAGACACAAGTGCAGTTGAAGGAAGCTCAGTCCTCATGCCATCCACTTGCCCGTGCATCCCCGTCCTTTATGCTTTTTCATAAAGCAAAAGACTCCTGGCAACAGAGGGAAGTAGACCCTTCACTGCCTGCAGGAGAGAGGAGAGGACATGGAGAGCAGGGACAAGGCCATGCTCACTGGATCACAGGCTGGAAATGAGGAAGAGGGACATCGAGGACGGTGCTCAATTGTGTGCCACCACTGCCAGGTGTCTGCCCGCCATCCACAGGCATGTGATGTGCCAGTGAGTCCTGAGCCCCACTCAGTCTCACTGACCCGCCTCTCCTGTCCCCATGCTGTACTAACGCCTATATGCCTCTGGCCAGAAAAGCCATTCGAGAGAGAGCAGTGAAAAGACTTTGTGCAGGCACACTGGTAAGAAACTGAGGCAGAATCCCATGTGGCCAGGTTAGTTGTGGGCCTAACATGACCAAGGCTTTGGCTGGAATAGCATTTCCAGACTGTGTTAAGGAATTAAGGTTGATTTTATAAGGCCAATGAAAAAGCCCTTTAGAAAACTGGCCAGATACCCATCAGTAACCTTTCCTGATCTGTGGTAAGTGATGAAGGTCACTTGCTGATGGGTCCAGGAATGGTAATGTGTTAGAGGACCTCAGGAGAAGAGGAATTTGCCCAATGCATACAGGTATCTAATGGCACAGATGAAACCTGGGCTCATGAAAGGCTGTTCAGAAGTCTAGCCTGAGAATTCCTTATAAAAGGCTCCAGCAAAAACCCCCGACTTAAAGCCTACATGGGAGCAGAGGTTTGCACACAAATTCCTATATGCCTAAGAAGTTTCTCTATGCTTTGCTTAAAGATTTGAAGTAACTGCCTTCAAATGGCATGGTCAGTAGAACAGACATTCAAATCATCTCTTTCCCCTGTAGCCTCAGGCTTCATCAGATAAGAAGAAAAAGTAATGACTGACAACATGTTCTTCATTAAGTTATGTTAAACCGGATTATGTTGAAAGGGTTATGCTTAAAGGTGTATGTTGGGTGGATTATCAGATTACCAGGGAGGAGCTACTTACAGGGCAGGTGTTCATAAGACATTTGAATGGATTAATGAAGTCATTGATGTCCAGTGTGTGTGTGCAGAGAGATTGTAATGACTGTTAATGAGGTCATTGCTGTATAGTGCGCATGGACAAGAATCCCTATATAAACCAATAGCAAATAAAGAAAGTTCGCCATTTTGCTTGAGCGAGCAGATGGTCACTTTTATTTAAAACACAATTTCAATAACCGTGCTTATTCTTCACGACATCACTTTTCGGTGAGACCCTTATGGCAACACTGTACCCTGATATCCACCTTGATGCTCATCATCATTACATTCAGGGCTTACTCCACATGTGACACAGAAATTGTCACCAATTGTCACCCAGCTGGCAGGGGAAGGGACAGAGGCTCAGCCAGACTCTGGTGTGGCAGCTCTGGCTGCCACACAAAATGCTACAGGGGCTCAGATGACAACCTCACTGTCCAGCAGTGACAGAGTCCACAGTCCCAGGTCAGCAGCTGGCAGAGGTCCTCCCTCTGGAGCTGTGCAGGACTCCCTTCCTGCTGGTGGATGCCATCTACTCCAAGTCTCTTCCCACCAGCCTCCTGCCAGCCTCTTGCCACCTGTCATGCCCAGACCTCCCTTTTGTAAGGACATCAGTCACAGTGGGTTAGAGCCTACCCTGGTGATTTCATTTTAGTTTAATTACCTTTGACAAGAGCCTACCTCACATTCTGAGGTACTAGAGTTGGGATTTCAACACAGGAATTTGAGGTTGGAGACACAATTTAATCCATACCACTCTCCAACCCAAGGGATGGCAGCATTGGGAGAATGCAGTTGACCAGAGGCAAGTGGGGGCAGCAGCCGGGATGAGACAAAGGGGTCCCAGGGAGGGAGCCCTTTGTACCAAGGGGAGAGAAGGACAGAGCAGGACACAGCCCACACGGCCCAGGGAGGGACAGGGAGGCTGCTAGGGAGGGTCCTGACCACTCACTCCTGTGCTGCAGGTGGTAAAGGAGAAGTGAGCCAGAATATAGTCCAGGGATCTCAGCCTTGTAAGAATGAGCAGAGCTGGGAAAGAGGGAGGCCGGTCAGGAGGAGACAGAAGGGAAGACTGATGGCTGAGGCTCCCACCACTCAGTGTCCCCCCCCCACCGCCTCCCACCGCCCACTGTCCTCCTTGGAGAGCCAGGGAAGGACGTGGAGGAAGGGGAGCCAGGGGAAGGGAAGCCCTGCTTACCTTCCTTTACCACACTGCCTTCTCCAGGCACCACAGAAAGGTGCTCTGACTAATGGACAGGGGCTTTTAGCCACTGGGCAACATGGAATAAAGCAGAGGGTGCCAGCCTAACCGGGTGAGAGCCACTCTAAGTGGGAGGCTGAGTCCTCTTTTCATTTTGCTCCAGATTTTTGGCACATAACACTGAGTTGGCACATGGTGGGCTTTGGATGAATATTTGTCCTTGTGGTTACCTAAGAGGACATCCCAAGGATACCAAGGGTTTCCAGGTGAATCCTGAGACTCTGTCCTGAGCTCAGGGCCCTGCTTCTGGGAGATGACTGCAGTCAGCTCCTTTTTAAAATCGTTTCAGTGCAGATTTTGTTTTTGATGTATTATTACTGCCTCAGGCTTCTTAGCAAAGAAACTGAGATCACAGAAAGCATAAATCTTGGAATTTAATAGCTTTTCTCCAAGAATGAAATCAGATTCTTTCTGAAAAATATCTAAAATGCATGCCTTACTTACAGAAGGAGAGCAGGCCTCGTGAGAGGATGCAGATAGTTTCAGAGCATATGTTTTGAATTTTATTTTTGTTAAAGCTACAACGGAATTTTATTTTATTTTATTTTTTATTTAAACAGATTTAGAGGATACAAGTGGGGTTTTCTTTTTTACAGGAATGAATTGCCTTGTGGAGAAGTCTAGGCTTTAAAACACCTGTCACCTGAGTGGTGCACAGGATACCCAGCAGGTAATTCCCCCCATGCCCCCCAACCTCCCCCTTCTGAGCCCCAGTGTCCCTTAGGTCACTCTGCATGACCGTGCATGCCCACTGCTCAGCTGGCAGTGTTTGGGTCTTGTTCTGGTTACTTCATTAACGATAATGGCCTCTAGTTCCATCCAAGCAGATTTTGTTTTGTTTTAGTGTTTTTGTTATGACCATTATTTCATTCTTTGATCCCCTCACCCATCGGTAGGCACCTAGATTGGCACCATGTCTTTCCAGTTGTGAATTGTGTGGCAGTAAACACACAGGAGCTTGGGTCTTTTATACAAAATAATTTCTCTTCCTTTGGGCAGGTTCCCAGTAGTGGGACTGATGGAGTTAACAGCAGGTCTACTTTCAGTTCTCTGAGAAATCTCCACTCATTGAGGTTGTATTAATTTATATTCCTACCAACACTGGGTAAGTGTTCCCTTCTAACCACATCTGTGCCAGCATCTATCTTTTTCTTTCTTTTTTTTTACTTTCTGTGACAGGCGTATGGGGGTATCTCACTGTGGCTTTAATTTGCATTTCTCACTTCTTTATCTTCATTGTTGCTATAGTCGCCATTAGGGTCTTACTCATAAATTCTTTACCTAGGCCAATGGTGAGGATAGTTGTCCTAGGTTTTCTTCAAGAATTGTTGTGGTTTCAGGTCTCACATTTAGATCTTTGGCCCATACTGAGTTAATTTCTATATACGCGGTGAGACACCGGGACCCAGTTTCATTCTTCTGCAGGAGGCCATCCAAATTCCCCAGCACCATGTATTGGACGCGGTGCCCTTTCCCCAGTTTCTGTCAGTTGGTTCCTTCTGGCTTCTCTGTTTTGTTCATTTGTCCATGTGTCTGTTTTACACAGAGCTGTGCTGCTCTTGTTGCTACACCTTGTAGTCTAATCCACAGTCAAGTGATGGGACGTTCCTTCCGCTTAGCACTGCTTTGGCTACCTATGCTCTTTTTTGGTTCCATATGAATTTTAGGTTTTTTTCCCAATTCTGTGAAAAATAACATTGGCATTTTGATAGGAATTGCATTGAAACTGTAGATTGGGCAGGACACACATTTTAATAACATCAGTTCTTCTGAATCACAAGCGCGGATGTCTTCCTACTTATCTGCGTCATCCGGAGTCCTCTCTCCAGGGTTCCGTACTTCTTGTACAGATCTTATGTACCTTCCAGGTTACTTTATTATTTGATTATATATTTTTTATTATAGCTGTGGTAAGTGGGATGGAGTTCTTGATTTGATTCTCAGCTTTGCTGTTACTACCAGTGTAGAGAAACACTGTTGATTTGTGTATCTTGATTTTGTGACCTAAAAATTTACTGAATTCATTGATCAATTATAGGAGTCTTTTAGAGGAGTCTTTAGGGTTTTCTAGGTGTAAAACTATATCATAAGCAAACAGGGATAATTTGACTTTCTCTTTTCCAACTTACATATTTTTGGTTCTAAATACCTGAGTCATATTTAAAACTTTCCCTATTTTCTGCTTTTAAATCATAAACTTCTTGTGCCTTTGAGGACATTTTCTCAGAAGAGTACTCAGAGTGCAAACCTGCCCATCATTAAACTGCCACACCAGCCATCCAACCTACTGTTTGCTGGTGTTTTATGTTGAGTGCCATTGTAGTATCCAGACATTTTCAGATGAGCTGTATTATTCACCCTCAAAGGAGTAGCTCTGAGTAGATGAATTATGAAGAAATAGCTGGACCTATAGAGTGACTTTGTTTTTTTTGAGACGGAGCCTCAAGCTGTCCCCCTGGGTAGAGTGCTATGGCATCACGGCTCACAGCAACCTCCAACTCCTGGGCTCAAGTGAGTCTCCTGCCTCCACCTCCCAAGTAGCTGGGACCACAGGCGCCTGCCACAACGCCTGGCTATTTTTTTTTTTTTGGCTGCAGCCATCATTGTTGTTTGGCAGGCCTGGGCTGGATTCGAACCCGTCACCTTAGGTGTAGCCATTTGAGCCACAGGCGCCGAGCCAAGTGTGATTTTGTTTTGTTTTGGTGTTTTTGTTATCTGTGGATCAATCTCTCCCATTTCATCCAGTGTTTAGTAATCCGTTTTACTGTTTCGTGATGTCAACGTTTTTCAGATTCCACACTAAGCAACATCATGGGTTCTTTGTCTTTTGTGCTGGTTTGTCTCCTCTGGTGTCCTCTGGATTCACTCATGTTGTCACAGTAACAGGACTTCATTCATTTTCAGAGCTGGATAGTATTGTGTTGCACGTACACACCACGTTTTCTTCATTCTTTCATCTGTAGTTGATACTTTGGGTTATTGTCATTTGCTTTGATAAGCAACTCTAGAACCATAGATGGAGCAGCTGAGTCAGTCTGTCTCAGTAAAAGGTCTTATTCCCAGAAGTTTTCATTTTCTTAATACTGGCTCATCTTTCTGTTGTTCAGTTAATTGGGGACACACAGTAATCCGGAGGATCTCTGCTCCGTACATTTTCTCCTGTTGTAACACCCTTCTGAAAAACCAGTGCTAGGCAGAGGTGTTAATAACACAGAAAATAAGGTGTCTCCAGTCACACAAGCCTGGCTTTCACTGCCACCACTTCCGCTCGCTCACTGTGTGACCTCCCATGAGTGTTTTAATCTTATAAAGAGAAAGATTTGCTGAGGAAGACACTTCCACTTTCCACTACACGTGTTCTGGATTTTATCACAGGAGAGCATAATTTTAAAAATAATGTAAAACAATAAAATAAGTGGTGATGATAGTGTCTATCAACAGAGCCATCATTAGTAGCTACTGGAATAATAAGCATGATCAGTAAAGCAGAGCTAGCTTAGCCCATCGTCCCAGTGTTCCAAGAACAGAACCATCATAATTTAAAAAGGCAGTTGCATTTCACAGATAATGACAGTATATTTTCTATTAAGGGTTTAACTTGCTTTATTTTTTTCTACAAAACCTTCAGAGCATTCCTAGGAGCCCAGGTGGGTTCTATGAGAACAGTTTGGGATTCCTTTAAAGCGTGTAGGTGCTTCTGTACAGATTGCCACTCAGTGACCCCTGGCTGGGAAAAATTTAAAAAATACTGTTCAAAGAACTTAGGCCCCCTTTGAAACAAGTAGGGATTTGGATCCATCATGGTAACTCCTTGAAGAGAGATAAGAAAATAAAGATAGCCTAATTAGAAAGAAAGAAAATCAACCTGGTGACTCACATGCAGTGCACACAGGCAGTCCATCTCAAACTAGTCCCTACCTCTCTCTCATTCTTTGAATTCCTGGATCAAACCTCACTCGATTTTCCCAACATCTGAAGTCTCACACACACTCTTTCTTTCTACCTGACCCTTAAAGAGACTCAAAATCCTTCTCAATTATGGTAGCCATAGAGTTCAGTCAGAGTTGGTATAAAATCTGAAATCTATCTGCCAGCCTATGAAGGCTTCAGTGTCACTTGAGAGATCTGTCCTGTGACCAGGCCACACAGCTGCTGGACCTCTTTGTATAATGGCCTCCTCTCCACTTCAGCCATCCCCTCCCGTCCTAGCAATGGTCATGAGTTGGAACGGTTGTCTTAATATCTTTCCATGTGACGACATACATCTGCCTGATGTGCTCAAGGTTCCACTTCATTCTTCCTTGTTCTGTGACCGTGGAGCTTCATTTTTACCCGCAAGTCCCACTCTTGTCCTTTCTTTCCTGGCCCCCATGGTGAGACCCCAAACCACTTTCTGCCATCTTCTTCAAATTTCTTGGAGATTCAAGAAATTTCCTGTCCTTTGTTATATCCACTCAGCAAAACATGGTACGGGATTAGTGTTGCAATTTTCTTTTTTTCTTCTCCAAGAAGCTGAGTGCAGACGGAGAAAATCACATAACCACACAGATTTGGACCTCAGCCTGGCTCTCATGCCCCAGCCAGTCCTCACTCTTACTTGCTTGGCTTCTCCTCTGTCACTGTCAATGACTCCTTCAAGTGTTTCCATTTTCTCTAAGATTCTCCACCCTCTATCCTCAGCAAATAATCTTTGCTGTGACTTCACTAAGGAAGATGATGAAAGATAATTTTTCTAAACATTCCCTGCAAATATACGTACAGAAATGCTTCCCTCTCCATCACGTGCAGACCATGGAAAGTGACTGTCCATTCAAATTATCATTCCCAAGCTGTTGTACCTCCCAGAGAATCCCCACAGCCTTGCCGACCGAATGCACACAATGATAGATAGCTCCCAGGGCCGAGTGCAGTGGCTCACCTATAATCCCAGCACTCTGGGAGGCCGAGGCAGGTGGATTGTCTGAGCTGATGAGTTTGAGAACAGCCTGAGCCAGAGTGAGTCCCTGTCTCTAAAATTAGCTGGGTGTTTTGGTGGGTACCTGCAGTCCCAGCTACATAGAAGGCTGAGGCAAGAGGATTGCTTGAGCCCAAGTGTTTGAGGTTGCTGTGAGCTGTGATGCCACAGCACTCTAACCAGGGTAACAAAGTGAGACTCTGTCTCAAAAAAAAAAAAAAAAGATAGCTCCCAACATTAACTGGACCCAGGGTTTGCTGAGGCCACGTCCACCTTTCCAGGGTCCACAAGGCACTTTAGCTCCTTTCACCTGTGTCATGGAGCAGAAGGGGCCCTCTCACCCCCAGTGTCCTCTCTGGGCCCCTGCATCCATCTTTTGGAGCCCATCACGATGACGGAGGTAGCCCCCTCCGAGTGACAGTGGGTCCCACCCCAGTCACTGAGAACCCTGGGCTTCATCATCAGTTATCTTGTCTACCATCTGCATTTTTCAGTTTCCTCATATTGTCTTTATAATGAAGTTTCACACAGCTTAAAAATAAAAGCTTAAACGTCCTATACTGCTGAATTGTCTCCTTGTATTTCCCTCCATTTTATCAAAAAACTTTGCAAGTCTTTACTATTGGCCTCCATTTACTTAAAGTCTACTTTCCCCCCAATTCCTTGAAGTGTGGCTTCTGTCCTCACTGTCTTACTGAAATTTCTCTCTTGAAGGCTAATAGTGACCCACAAAGGCAGGAGTCTTTCCTTTGCCCTTATCCACTTAAACCTCAGACTGAAATATTTGTAATTTTTTATCTTTGCCTTAAGAAGCTTTTGTTACTCTAAAGTAAAGTATGCATACAAATGTGCATACCACATAGATGTACAGTCTGACGAACTGTTATCCATGTAATCACATCCCAGGACAAGAAATTAAACACTGCCAGCCTCCAAGCAGGGAGCTGAGCCTTACTCCCTGCCCCAAAGGCAGCCAGTGCCAGGATTTTTATGTTAATTGCTTGCTTTTCCTCATTCTTTCAGCACTAGTATGCATCCCTGAATACTTAGTTCTGTCTTTAATGGGAACATGCAGCATATACTTGCTTTGATCAACTTATTTCTCTGTGTGTTATATTTGTGAGATTCATCTGTGTGCCTGCTAGTGGGCACAGCTTGCTGACTTTTATTGCTCATACAGGGCTCCACACAACACCCAGTTTGTCATTTCTGCTGCTGGTAGCTCTTGGGTATTCCCAGATGAGAGAGCATGAGCAGTGCCCCAGGAGCACACCTGCCTGTGCCTTCAGTGTGGGACGTTCCTCGGGAGGTGGCTCAGAGCAGAATGACTGATGGACAGAGTGCACTACATTCACGTTAATGGACACCACCGGTCCCTGAGGGACAGAGTGCCCTGCCTTCCAGGTTAGTGGACACTGCTGGTCCCTGAGGGACAGAGTGCCCTGCCTTCCAGGTTAGTGGACACTGCTGGTCCCTGAGGGACAGAGTGCACTACATTCACGTTAGTGGACACTGCTGGTCCCTGAGGGACAGAGCACCCTGCCTTCCACATTAGTGGACACTGCCACTTACTGAGGGACAGAGCACACTGCCTTCCAGGTTAGTGGACACTGCCACTTACTGAGGGACAGAGCACCCTGTCTTCCACATTAGTGGACACTGCTGGTCCCTGAGGGACAGAGCGCACTGCCTTCCACATTAGTGGACACTGCCATTCACTCTCCCAAGTGTGGTGTCATCCTCACCTATGCTCCCAGCAGTGGGACATCAATTTCTACAGCTCTAAATTTTCTCCAAGTTTTCCACAGTCAGTTCTATTAATTTTAGCCACACTCAGAGATGTGTCATTTTAATTCCCATGATTGGGCAGCTGAGAGGCTTTCCGGCACCTTGAACACTTGGATGTCCTTTCCCAGTGGCTTTTCAGACCCCATCTGTCTCTCTCGTGTGCTGCCCCCGTTTCCTTCCTTTTCTGTAGCATCTTCTTGCAGCCTCTGTCGGGTCCCATGTCAGTTCCAGGCTGCCCGTGTCCTCCCAAACAAGTGGCTGCCTTGTCACTCTCTAATGATGACTTTTGAAGGAAAAAGTTTTTCACCTTGATTAAATTAGCCCATCTTTTCCTAATAGCCAGTGCTTTGGTCTCCTGTTTGAAAAGTTATTTCCCAGACCTTGTTCTTGAAGACCTTTCTTTTCAAATCTCCAGGACCTGCGTTTCCACGTCCTCTTTGCAAACCCCTGCCTCGGTTTTCTTCTTGGGCTTCTCCCGTTCTGGTCTTGAGAGCTGCTTAGTTGGGACACAGCCCAGGGCACCTGCTTTACACCCTGTGCCTTGTGCCTGAGCCCTGCCCAAGCACACTAGGCTCAAGTGCAGGCTGTTCAGCTCAGCAGTTAAAGTCCAAAACATCTAGTGAGAATTCCTTCATATCAGGCATTGTGCAGGGTGGGGATGGCAGGGGTGGGTCTGGGGCTGCTCAGGGGAGTTTCACACAACCCAGAGATCCCTAAAACATGGCCACAGCAATGTATGAAGTGTTCCTAGGTCATCAGCAGCACCGATTCCCTGGCACACATCTACTGATGGAATGATGGTGCCATCGTGCCCCTGATCATCCTGGACCAAGCGTTGTGTTGAAGTCTCTTGTCCACTATCCAGTGTGACCTGCCCTGTCTGCTTTACTCTCCTCCTCAACCTCCGTCCTCCCTCTCTGCGTTCTTCTCGCTGACGCTTCCTATCAGCTCCCGGCTGTGCCTCCCCTGTGACCTCCATATCCAGCCCCCCACTCAGTGGGCTCCGTTCCCACAGGCCCCTTACCTTGGGCACACGCTCTCGAGAAACAACAGTAGTGTGGACGATGACTGGATTCCTCTTGTTACCCTGAGCCTCATCTCTGAGACACAGTTACTTTCCTGCTAGCTGGCACAGACCCTGGGGCTCTGCACACCTGGGGAGTCACCCTGTTTGCTGACTCCCAACTGTGGCCCATAAGGCCTAAATGCACAGCTTCAGCCATAAGTGCGGGAGGCCAGATGCCCCTGATAAATCCCCACTCTGGCCTTTGCAGGGGATGTTATCGCCTCCTTAGGAACTTTCATCAGGATATTTGTTCTCTACTCGTTGAAAGTGGGAGGTACCAGGACAATTCAGTCATGTGGTCACTTATGGTCACCCACTCTCATAGCGTCCTAGGCTGGGTCTCTGATATGCCCTGCTAGCTTGATGTCCTGCTCAGCACGCCCACCACCCAGTCAGGTTCCCTGCATGGCTGGAGTGTGCACTGTGCTCTGGGCCTTGATCAGGCTGTGAAATCTGTCTGCAAATCTGTCTACAAAATGGTCTTGGCATGTCCTGATCTCGTGTCTCCTTCAGATTCCAACTCAAATTCCTCCTCTTGCATGAAAATCAGTGAGGTCTCCAGCCAGAAGCCCACACTTCCTTCCTGAATATCCACAGTTTGATTTTACTGCTGACCTCACCAGCACAGTCCCCTTGTGCTGAGTGTGACTGGTGGCTGGCACATGTCGCTGTCCTCCTGGACTGTAAACCACATCCCACTTGTCTCTGTTCTCCTCAGAAAGCCGGTGAACCTGCCTCTGCAGACTGATGAGGGGGAGAGCTAGAGTGAGGCCCATGGCTCTGGGAAGGAGCAGGCTCAGCTGACACTGGGCCTAGAGTGCTATGGTATCATAGCTTTCAGCAACCTCAAACTCGGGCTCAAGGGATCCTCTTGCCTCAGCCTCCCACGTAGCTGGGACTACAGGTGCATGCAACAATGCCCAGCTTCTTATAGAGACAGGGTCTCGCTCTTGCTCAGGCTGGTCTTGAACCCATGAGCTCAGGCAACCCACCTTCCTTGGCCTCCCAGAGTGCTAGCATTGCAGGTGTGAGCCACCGTGCCTGGTGCTTATAGCTTTTGATACCTGTAAAATGAAAACACATTTATAAATTGTAACCAAGCAAAATTACTCCTATCGTGCTAACTGGTCCCAGCTATACAGCACTTTTCACAAGCTCAGAGGCGCCTGATAAAGAGCAGCGTGGGGTGAGGGAGGCTGTTGTCTCAGCTCTTCCTGCGAAGTTTCCCCTGAGAAAGCAAAGTGTTGGGAAGCCGTTCCTGGGAGGCAAAGATTCAGGCTGGGGCCTGTGAGAGTCAGAGCAAAGGGCAGAAAGGGAAATGTGGAGGCAACCACACCGGGGCAACTCTCAGAAAAGGGGATTCTGCAGCCACAGAGGGGCATAAAGGCTGGAGTGGATCCAGGACGCGCGTGGACAGAGTGCACAGAAGAGCGCTCCTGGGAACTCTTATTCTGGGTCCTCGCTCCCTTCACTGTCTGCTGAACAGTTGCCATTCACCCTCCCAGCAACCCGGTGAAATAGGTGCTATCACCAATCACAGGTCAGGAGACAAGCATTAGGGAAGGTCCATGACTCCCTACCAAGTCACAGACACTGGTGAGTGGAGCACCTGAACCTGAGTCCAGGTTTGCCTGACCCCAGAGTCCAGGCCTGTGACCAACATGCAAGGTGCCTTTCCACTGGCTCCTGGACCCAGGCACTTGTTTTATTTCATTTCTACATGACAGCTGGGGATGTTACTAGGAAGGCAAACTGCCCCAGTTGCTCAGGACAGGACCCCAACCCCACAGCGCCCACAAGGACAATGTGGGGGAGGGAGCAGAGGCATCCTGGGCAAGTCACGTTGTAGGGACTGAACTCCAGAAGGACCCCCAGCTGTTCCCTCACAATATTTGGTCTCAACCCCAAATTGCTCCTAAGCCTGTGTGTGCTTCCAGCCTTGCGTTTAGTGGTGGGTTGACACGGGATTTTTGAACTGCCCCACAGGTTGTTGTGGCTCCCACATACAATCAGGAGATGCTGAGTGTGGAAAAGAAGTCTGGGAGCTGGTGGCAGGGTGTTTACTGGAGCTATTCCCAGAGGAAAGATAGAGCTCCTTCCAATCTGCACGTTTGCAGTCAAGATTGAGTTGGTGTGCTGGGCATGGTGGCTCATGCCTGTAATCCCAGCACTCTGGGAGGCCAAGGCAGGTAGATTGCCTGAGCTCAGGAGTTAGAGACCAACCTGAGCAAGAGTGGGACCTTGTCTCTAAAATTAGCCGAGTGCTGTGGCAGGCACCTGTAGTCCCCACTACTTGGGAGGCTGAGGCAAGAGAATCACTTGAGCCCAAGAGTTTAAGGTTGCTGGTAGCTGTGGCTCCAGAGCACTCTACTGAGGGCAAAAAAGTAAAACTCTGTCTCTAAAAAAAAAGATGAGTTTGGTGATGAGTTGATAACAAGCATGGACACGTCTCTCAGGAGCACATATGTAGAACCTCCTGGCTGTCTAACACAACCCAGGAACACATACGTAGAACCTCCCGGCTGTCGTCTAACACAACCCAGGAGCACATACGTAGAACCTCCTGGCTGTCTAACACAGCCCAGGAGCACATATGTAGAACCTCCTGGCTGTCTAACACAACCCAGGGGTTCCAGAGGAACAGAAGGTCCCTGTTCCTCTCTCCCATGTTGATGACACAGCAGGACAAGATTTAAGTTTACAGAGCAAAATAAACAACTCAGGATAAATAACTCTCTACAAAGATCACAGCGGGGGAAAAAAGCTCAGTTTCAAAATGGCACCAGCCACCCCCCAAAGCTTCTGTGCCCACAGATAAGGCTGATTACAGATGACACCCAGGAACTGGGCAGAGGATGCTCACTCCTCACCCCTACCTCAATTCTGATTTTTCTTTAGAGCAGCAGTCCCCAACTATTTTGGCACTAAGGACCAGTTCCATGGAAGACAATTTTTCCATAGACAATGGAGCTGGGATGGGATGGAGACACAGCTCAGATGGTACTGCTGTGCCGCTGGGCTCCTAACAGGCCAAGGACCTGTACCAGGCCACGGCCTGGGGTTGGGGACCACAGCAGCCTTAGACTCACCAAGCTAAACTGGGAAGTACAAATCTGATTTGACATTTATTTCCTCCAGGTTCTTCAGTTCACAGAGACCCAGAACGGGGTCACTAGGGTGTTTGGCCTACTGTCCCGTATGCTAGGAGCCTCCGGGATTAAGAGATCAACAGACATTGTCCTCAAGGGCAGGAGTTCAGTATTGGTAGGGCTAAGTCCCTGAGTCCTTGTCACCCAGGGCAGTGTCTGGCACATGGCAGTTGTTCGATAAATGTTGGCTGTGAATCAGTCAGCGGTATTCCAGGGACTTGAAAAGCCTGGTGAGAGTGGCTTGGTGGCCAAGTGATGGGTGGAGAGTGGAGAAAAGCGTGGTAGCAACTGCTGGGAGATTTTGATGCCCTACAAGATGCTGGGCAAATAAATATAGATTCAAATCAGAATGCTGGGGCTCCAACAGAGACCACACGCCACCCTTGCTGCCTAAACAGATGCCACCCGACCATCTGATTTCATCAGGAAAGCAGGATGGAGAAATGGTATTTTGCTTGTGGCTGTTTTTAGAAAATGAGAAAGAATAGAGTCATTCCTGCCTGTCACTTCTGCTTGTTCAATTTAAACAAGCAAGATTTAGGCATGAGCACACTATTAATGTAAAAAAATCAACGTGGACTGCTTTGGTAAGAACTGTTGTGTGTTCTTTGGAAAAGGTAGTTTGGATGACACTCAGAATTGGTTCACATCATTATTACTGGTTTGGGACATTTTGTCATTCATTTGAGTTCGCTTACCTTTTCTTGGTGGTGGGCAGAGTCTGACTCTGTTTTCCAGGCCATAGTGGCATGCTGTCATAGTTCACAGCAACCTCAGACTCCTGGGCTCAAACCATCCTGTCTCAGCCTCCTGAGTAGCTGGGACTATAGGCACCCATCACAATGCCTGGCTAATTTTTCTATTTTTAGTAGAGACGGGGGTCTTGCTTTTGCTCAGGCTGCTCCCTGAGCTCAAGGGATCCACCTGCATTGGCCTCCCAGAGTGCTGGGACTACGGGCGTGAGCCACTACACATGGCCCACTTATTTTTGACCTCAAGAAAGTACCAAGAAATCTACTACTAGTCAAAAATTTAGAAAATAAATATCTCGCTTTTACTGAAAAAGAATTTTAACATAAAATAAGATGTGACAAGATATCTTTCCTTTTTTACATGCATAACAAATTTGGCTTTGTTGCTTACTCATAGATTTCATAACCTGTGATTCATGTTCAAAGAGAAAGCAGCGGCCCCCAGGGAGCTGCTCACGTGAAAAGCACACTTATTCTATTAACTCAATTAGATGCGCATGAGAGTCTGTTCTCTACGTGGAGGAAGCTGAAGAAGAGCATACAAAATCGATGTTGTTTTGAGGTCCGGAGCAGTGTCCTGGGTTTTAAAATACCTCACAGGAAAATAATGAACAGCCCAAAGCTCACAAGTTAGGATAAACAAAAAGATTTGCACTTTCAACATGGTGATGTAATCAGATTTTAGTAGCAGCCACAGAAATAATTACCAATTCAAGATGTTCATGACATACCCTGTGCTTCTTGAGTTGATTGGCATGAGCTCCCCATACCCTGAGAGGTGGTGATTTCACATCATCATCAATTTTTTTTTCTTATTTGTTTTCCCTTGGAATTTATTGGAAACATTTGTATACCTACATTTATATTATTAATGGCAAATAGTAAATTGATTTGGGGAGCTGTAATAAAGACTCATCCTTTGCATCTATGTTTGAAGATGTATTTGTATAATATTTCATGCATATACAATACAACCTCTGTAAGTCGACCACCCAAGGGACTGTGACAAATATTATTAAGTATAATTAATATTATACAAATATTTGTCAATATTTGTATATTATACAAATATTTGTAAATATTATACAAATACACACTCAAACACACATGCAAAGGATGCAAAGACGCCCACAGGGCTGGTTGTACAAATTCTTGTGACATGGGTTCAGGAGGCCTGGTCACGTGAGGAGCCAGGGCCCCTGTACTAATAACCATAGGTGGTGCGGGTCTGCTCTGTGAACATTAGGTCAGTTTGAGGAGGTGGTCAGCTACAGAAGCTCTCCTGTATACCTCACTATTACACTCACACACATACACACGTCTGCTCTTTTCTTATCCGACCCCTCTCTGAATTGTCCTGGGGAGTCTCGGTACTGGGATGAGATGCACGTGAAATCCAACAGTCACAATTTTTCTCAAGTTTTGTTGTCTTTTCTCTCCCTAGGAAGTTTCTACGGGGATTAGATATGCAACCCAGAATCATAAGAAACTGCTTAGAAATTTCTATGACATAATAAGAAATTGTCAGAAGTAAATGGCTACAATGAAACCGCTCTGCTTTCGACCCTGACTTTCTGGATAGCTTCCTCAGTGAACAGAGAGAGCTGCATTGCCTTGTGACTTCTTCACAAGTTAAAACCCCTCTTTTCTCTTCCCTCTAGCAGATCTGAAACTTGTATGAGCCTGGCATCTAAATCGCTTCTGACTATCCTGAGGCAGCTCTGCCCAGGGCCATGACTAGACGGAAGTGATCACCCTTCACCTACGTGGAGATAGCCATTCTCGAGTGGGCTGATTTGGCAGAGATGATGACGCTGTGAGTTGAATCGTGCCCCCCATAGATACATGTTGAAGTCTTAACTTCCAGCACCTGTAACTGTGACCAAGTGTAGAAATAGGGTGAACTAGAGTGGCATGGGTCTTATCCAGGATGACTGATGTCCTTACAAAGAAAGAGACACAGACACACAGGGGTGACCGTTCACAGGACCTCTGGGGCCACTCTCTGCCTCTAGTACCATGGGCAATACTTTTCTGTTGTTTTAGCCACCTAGTTTATATGCCCCCCCAAGTCAACACAGCAATCTTGGTGATAATGTGACAGCAGCAGCAGCGTCCCCTTTACTGGGTGTCCTCTGAATGCCAGTGAGTCTCAAGTGCTCTGTGTCATTAGCTGATTGGCTCTATGGTCTCATTTTACAGATGAAGAAGCAGAGACAGCAAAGGAAAGATTGATTGTGACATGCCCTGGGGAGATTTATTTCCAGATAAGTAAAAGGAACTATTTAAGCAGCCCTCAGGTCAACATCACTAGCACCGGCCTCTGAGAGGCAGGGCTGATTGGGCGTGGGGGCTGGGCCACAATGGCCACACATTCTCCTGAGGGCTGACTGGGTGTGAGGGGCCTGGCTGCAGTGGCCACACACTGCCTCACGGTGCTTCTTGGGTCTTTATTTCCTTATTCATCAAATGAGAGAAACTGGGTGACCTTAGAAGTGCCTCCCAGCCCTACACTATAATTCCACTGGACATATGTGATTCAAGCAGTAGAATAAGACTGGGGACTGCTGGGGCTAAGAGATGCCCTCAGGCCAGCTTAGACTCCCACAGGGCTGGTCATACAAATTCTTGTGACACGGGCTCAGTTTTCCACTCAGGGACATGGGTGAGTGCCCAGGTGTGGCCCTGATCTTCTGGCCCTAAAGCCTGAGGGACCGGCAGGACACTGTGTTGCTGGCCACCCGGCACTGGCCAGCATGGGTGGTGCTTCCTCCCTCACTGCACAGGGCCCTGGGTAGGCAACTTCTCAGTCTACAAACAGATAACCAGTGTGGCTTCAGAGGCAGAGTTTTTTCTAGGGAGGCAGCATGTAGGAGGCTGAATGATAAAGCCTATTTGACATCCCAGCCAAACTACAGTCCCGGGTGAATAATTCTACAGTGTGGCAAATTTGAGAAAGCTTTGAATTTACTGCCACAGGCTCTGCTGCAACTCCAGGCCCTGGATGTGGAGCACACCCTCGTGCATGCTGCTCCCATCCCGATGCACCAGCTCTGGTGCCATCTGCTTTACTTCCTGACCCTGTATAGGGCATGCAAACGAGTCTGGTGAGAGCTAGCTTGGAGCTTGAGCCAGACACAGGTAGACTCTGTATGTAAACCTTGCTCATGGAATCCAGCCTTATCTAGTTGAGAAGATAATATATTTTTTTTGAGACAGTCTCACTTTGCCTCCCTGGGTAGAGTGCTATGCTGTCACAGCTCACAGCGCTCTGGTTTGGACTGGGCTGTTAGGGCCTGCAGAAACGCAGCCCAAACAGCGGTCCCCATACATTTTACTTAATAATACTGTGCACTTCAGCCTGGCACTGCACGGGCGGGTGCAAGTAAAGGCTGTGTTACAGCTGATATCTGTTAAGGGGACCCCCTCGCCCAGTCACAAGGTGCTCTCAGCCCGAAGGCTCCAGGGTCTGTATTTCTGATGCTGTAGTTACGTACCTTCTGGGTCTAGCGTTCCTCATGTCTCTTATTATTAATTCAGGGTAGTTTTTAATTAGAAAATTGGTTCATGTTCACTAAAGAAAATTGTAGTTTTCAGAAAGAATAAAACAAGCTCCTTTAATTGCTCCATATTCAGAGGTGCCCTGGGGATTTCGCTCTATTTCCTTCCATTCCTTTTTAGTAGTTTTCTCGTGCAACTGGCTGCACTCTTCAAACGCGCAGTGATGAGTCTGCTCCTCAGTCAGTGACACAGAAGTTTGCCTCGTGATTCAAACTCCCGGTGAGCGCGGATCTCAGCGCCCCGTATTGTGAGTTTTCTCCCCCCTTCTGTGTGTTTGTCACACAGCTCTCACAGCTAGACTGCCTGCTTTTTGTACCTGAAATTCTCTCTTAACACCTGATGTTTTCCTCACCACTCACCTTCCTCTTCCCCTCTGCTATGTGGCCTTCCCTCTCCTCATCCTGCTTCTCCCAATCTCACGCTCATAACTTTATGTCTTAACATCATTCCACTGATGCCACTTTTGCATTTAAAAGTGTTTTCTCACATTTTCCACTCTATTTGGTGTTTGTAACTCTCTGGAATAAGCAGGGGAAATAGAAGCAAGATTCAGAGATGTGATTTGCCCCAAGGCACATCTCCTAATTCACTGCCTGGGCCAAGCTCCGTGTGGTGTCTCTTTGGGACACAGGTTTTAAGAAGCACGAGAAGATCCTGCAGGTTTAGGAAGGAGAGTTTCATTGTTCACGTTTATTACACAGGTGATACAGCTCACACTAGTCATCTAAAAGACCACCGGGCTTGCTATAAAGCACAAGACAGAGCCATAGTGGTGATTGTGGTTTGCAAGGTGAGAAGAGAAAGTCTCCAGTGCAGACCAAAGGTGCCTGCCCTTTGAAGGTCCTCTTCTGTCCTCCGATGGTCTCCCCAAGTCAGCACAAGCAAAGGTGCCCTGTCCTCAAAAAGGGGAAGGGCAGGTTGGTGTGTGTCTCACAGGGCTGGAATCACATGTGGTGACAGGGGGAGCCGACACACTTCTGTCACATGTATCCCACAGTCAGGATGGGGAGAGTCTTAGCACTAACATGAGGTAAAATTTGACTCAAAATGTGGATGACAGAACAAAAAGACAATTTGTGCCCAGCTCGTATAAACTGGCTGAAAGTGGCCTCAGGTTTGCAACAGCTTATCAGAAAGGACAGTTTACAAGGCTGGTTCTCTGTCTGAATCTGTGGCCATCTGGGTTGTAAATCAGAGCTGACAGCTCTCCTGTCAGGGCACTGAGCTGTGGGATTTGAGGGATGGGCCAGGCCCTGAAGCCTCTCCCTGAACTTTGTGTCAGTCCCAGTTGACGAAAAGGTGTCTATTCTGATTTCTCAGAGCACACACGTAGCACCAGTTATGAGTTCTTTCAAAAGTGTAAAACATAAGAAAACAAAGCAATAGGCAGCTGCAGGCTTGAGTGAAGTCCCTCCAGGGCACGAGGGGGCACAGCTGTCCCTGACACCACTGCCTTAATATGAATTGGCCTCACCCCTTTTAAAGATAAATAAAACACTGATTCAGTAATAAATAAATTAGGGATTGTCTGCTCCTGTGACTTGCAGCTGTACTAAACTCTCCCCTGCAGGGGACCAACCCCCTCACCTAGCCAGGCCTTCCCCCATTTAAGAGGCAGCTTTGTTGAGCTCTGAGGTCCGGTTTCCCTTGTGTCCGGTCTTCCCAACTGACAGTGAGGAGAACCAGGCTCCCTGGGGGCTCTCCCTTCCTCAGATGGGCCCCCAATCATCATCTCTGAATTTTATATTTCCTTCTGTCATATAAGTAAATGAAATTTCCTTCTGAAATATAAGTAAATGAAACATCTTAGTCTGTGTGTGCTTGAAGGTTAAATCTTTACTGCTTGACTTGATTTTATAGGTTTTTAGGATAATATTTTAAGGCCATAAGTCATTTCAGTAGCTATAATAATACCAGTATTTTTCTATAATAATAGCGAACACTTTATTTGGCAAGAATTTTCCATGCTTATGTTCCTAGATGCCAGTGCTTGTGTGGAGCTGAGAAGCGACTGTCCATGCAGGTGAGCCCACACACCTTGGCTGGACACACTGTCTGTGGCCAGCACAGGTGGAGATGCCTATAGCAGAGGACCTGCCCGAGTCTGGAGATGTGGAGGGTGAATGAGGGTCTCCTGGGTGCCCAGGGGCAAGGGAGGGAGCAGGCTGGACTGGGAGGCAGAGGAGGCACCAGGTGTGGAGGCCCAGGCAGGACAGCTGCGGAGTCAGAGAGCAAGGACACAGGTGTGTCTGAGGACGGTGGGACATTGCTCATACACAGGTGAAGGACACAGGTGTGTCTGAGGACGGTGTGGCATTGCTCATACACAGGTGAAGCTCCAGATGGGAGGTGAGAGAGGTAAGCAGGGATAAGTCATATACAAAATGCAGGACCTCACACTGGGTACAGCAGTCCCAGACACTTGGGGGGAGGTGGGAGGATCACTGCAGCCCAGCAGTTTGTGACTGGCCTGGGTGATACAGTGGGACCCTATCTCAAAAAAAAATAAAAAGCTGGACTTTATCCCATATTACTTGGAGGAAGCCAGTCAAGGTTTCAGCCAGGATAATGAACCCTCTGACTGGTTTGGAAAGCTGCTCAGTCTGCTTTGGGGTGAGGATGAGGTGGGAAGGGATAGGGTGAGGTGGGGTTGGTGTGGGAGGGGATGGGGGTGGTGTGGGACAGGGATGGAGGTGGGGTGAAGATGGGGTGGGGATGGGAAGGGAGGGGAGAGGGTGGGGCTGAATGGGAGCAGGTGTTTTCAGTTGCTCCAGAGCAGCCTGCACAGAAGCCACCTGCAGATGCTGAAGGACTGTGCCCCACCTTGTCTTCCTCGGAGCCCCTGCACTCCTTGTGTGGCAGAGCCCTGGGCACAGAGCTGGTGCTCAGGGAAGGCTCCTGCCTCAAATCTCAGGCAGACGCAGTGACAGAAACGCCTCACCCCAGTGACCACCAGGCTTTGCACAAAGGATGCTCTGGACTTGCACAGTAATGCAATCTTCTCTCCTTGGCCCTATGGAAAGGATACTTTTTTAAAAAAATAAAAAATAAAGCCATTTTAAATCCATTATCTTCTTTGCCACATACTCATCTTATCTCTGATGTGGGTGACGGCCGTGTCTGTCTTAGACAAGACTTCCTGACAGAGGGTCAACAAGTGCCCCTCATGTGTCCATTGAGTGTAAGGAAAAGACATCAAAACGCAGCAGAATGTGGGGTGTGAATGCCACTGTGCAGATGAAGCAGAGAAAGGACATAGCAGTCGGAAGAGGTCAGGCTTTCTGTGTCTGGTAGTGGAGATGGGAGACTGTTCCCAAGGAAAAATTGTGTTTTTCAGTCGGACACAACAGCTCAGGCTGGAGGTGCAGAGCCATTAAAGTCAAATTGACTTGGCCAGAGAAGACACCGCTCATTTCAAAAACACAGTTTCCCCAACCTACCTCCACTAAGTCTCAAGTCTCAGCGTGGGAGGGACCCATCAGAATTCAACTTTGCAGGGCTAAAGTGGTCTGCTCAGATTTCATCTGCTGGAATATTTACTTTGGATAAAATGCAAGTTCTCTGTGGTAGTCAGGGAGAATCGTGATGGATGGGATAAGCCAGATTTCGGGATGAACGCAGACCCAATGGGATGTTTCACTCATTAGCTGTTTGACCCTCCCACATTCGCACTCTCCCTGGTCTAGTCTCAGGCCATCTGTTCTTTATTCTAGGGTCTCAAAGCTCTTTTCAGGAAGATACTTTTCTGTTCAAATTATTGCAGAGACACAGTGCGTGTAACTAGTCAACTTGTGACAGCCTGTTGATTACCTGTTAGGTGTGAGTGGTAAGTGTCGGGCCCAAAGAATAGGTTCCCTGTGGTTTCGACCCACATGCATCTAACTAGAGTCCTCCAAGAACTCCACCTGTGTGAAGTCTCCTAGAGTCTGAAAGGCTGTAGCCCTCAGTCACTTACACCTGCCCTTGGTCACTGAGACCCACCCTTGGTCACTCACACCTGGACTTGGTCACTCACACCTGCTCTTGGTCATTCACAGCTGGTCTTGGTCACTCACAGCTGGTCTTGGTGACTCACTGCTGGCCTTGGTCATTCATGCCTGCCCTTGGTCACTCACAGCTGGCCTTGGTCACTCATGCCTGCCCCTGGTCACTCATAGCTGCACATCAGGAATTCTCCCTCTCATCAGAAGAGGAGGCTCATCTGCAGCAGCACCTGGCAGTCCACAGATGAGGGGCTGCCCGGCTATTGGGCAGTGGAATGTGGGTCAGCTGGTCACACAGCCAACTGCACCATGTGCCAAGAACCCCAGAGGCACATGGATGTATAGTTGGTCGACTGTTGTGCAGGATCTCATGGGCTGATGGCCACAGTGGACTGGGGTAATCCTCCATGCCTGAGTGATGTGGCTGTGTCCACAGGGGCATGGCTTCCCCTCCCTGAGCCAGCTCATAGGAGCTCAGGACAGCCTCCCCTTCATAGCAAATGTGCCCTGAGGCTGCCCATCCTCTCCCAGAGCCCCTGCTGCATCCACCTGGCTGGACTCTCTGGGTCTGTGCAGTGCCTGATGCAGACGGGGGCCTGTTACACACAAACCATCTGGGTCTGCACGGGGTCAGGAGCTTTGGACTCAGCCCTGGGCTGGCAGCACAGATCAAGGAAGCTCTGCAAGAAGAGAACAGGGGGCTTCATGCCCACCCCAAAGAGGTCCCCGGGTGTCACTAAGCCACTCTCTGGGTACTCTGCCCAGCTGATTAAAGCCCCATCAAGTCCAAACTAGCTGGCTGCCTGGGGAACACCCAATATAAAGTTCATACAAAGAAATGAAGCTCAGCTGTGCTCAGAAAAGAGCTCCAGGGCCACCGCAGGACCCACCATGAGTGCAATCGACCCTCTTAGGTAATGAGATCAGAGATAGGGTGACAACCACTCTGGTGTGCCCATGACGGAGGGCTCTTGGGTGACAGCAAGATGACCACACCCCCCGGCCCCTGCCAAGCACATGACCCTGTCAATAGCAGGCTCAGGCCCTCTGACCCCAGCGCTGTGCAGCTGCAGAGAGATAATGTGGAGAGCCACAGAGCTCAGACGCGGGCTACGAGCACTCCAGTGCTTACCTAAATAAAAAGATTTACAGCATCTTCTGCAAATACTTGAAACTCAAGCAGTGACATTCCAAAACTAGCTTTAAGTGATAAAATTTTATGTATTTATGACAACCATCTCTGATATAAGTGATTAAGTACATCAATTAAAAAAAGGAATCGTCTGAAAACAAATCTCTCAGAAATTATGAATATTCACTAAGATACTTGCCCAATTAGAAGCTCTTTGAGTCTTGTTTTTATGTTTTTTTTGCCAACAAAGTTTGCTGGCAACGACCAGCTGTCTCTTTTCTCCACCACCCGCTTTGCGGCCGTGGACGAAAGGGGACAGATAGTTGCCTGTGATCAGCCTCTTCTCAGTGCACAGACACGAAATGAGGCTGTCACATGAACCATCCCCACGCCACATGGAGGCCCATGTGGTTTGAAGGGTGTCCTCCTGAAAGGAGCCAACATCTCAGCTTGTTAAACCCACGTCAGAGTGAGAGGGGTTAATGTGGTAACCTTCTGGAAGGGCCCCAGCTGGATTAATCTGGCATTTTTGTGGACCCGAATCTTGACCCAATAGTATGCTGGTGGTGCTGGGTTAACATTGCTGAGGACAGCTTTGTCCTACTGATTTAATCAGACTCTTAGAATGGCACTTGGCTCAGCACAAGGGGTGCTGTCATTTAAAGAGGTCAGAGAGGAGTTGGAAGGAAACAGAGATGAGCCAGGAGCAGGGCCACAGCAGGACCACAGCAGGACCTGGCCACAGGGGCCTGGGTCCACACCCTGGAGGTCCTGCAGCCTCACCGAATCCACTCTGCTCCAGAGCCCTTCTTCCTTGACCCCATCACTCTCTCCCTGTGGCTCATTGAGCCCCCTTTCCTCCTCCTCCATCCTGTGTCCTGACCCTGAGCCCAAATCTCAGCTTGTCTTAATCTTGGCGTGGCTGCTCCCACACACCTGGCCTGGCAGGAACTCACCTGCCTCCAAGCTGCCTTGAGCTCCAGCTCTTCCTGCAAACTGCTCAACTAACATGCCCCAGAGTGGCCTGATCATGCCTGTGACCAGCCCTAAGTCAGTGACAGGCACAGAGCGTGCCAACCGTGGCCTGGTCAATGGAACCAGGGCAAAGACCATGGAGAAGCTGCTACTGTGTCTTCTCCCCAGATTCATACACTGAGCTCTTCACACCGGTCCCCAGAATGTGCCCTTACTGGGGATAGGGCCTTTGCAACGTAAGTCATGAAGTTAAGAGAAGGTCACAGTGGAGTAGAGGGGGCACTTAGTTAGCTGTGGCTCTTTCCTTATAAAAAGGGAAAGTGTGGGCATTGGTGGGCAAACAGGGAGAAGGTGATATAAAGGGACACAGAAAAGACGGCCACTGACAGCATGAAGAGAGGCCGGGGACATGCTGCCCTCAGGCCCCAGAGGAGCCCCGTGACGCCTTCACATGGACGCCTTCACATGGACGCCTCTCCTCCAGATCTGGTTCCAAGCCACCCTAGAAAACCAGTACGGGAAGTGGGGCCCTCTGGTAACTAATAACTGAAAATGTGGAAATGACTGTCGAGCTGGGAAATTGATAGAAAAGCAGAGGTTGTCTTGAAGAGACTATCGATAGAAGGCTGGAGACGTCAAAGGAGATTTTGGTGATGGCTCAGAAGAGAGGACAGAGGCAGAGAAAGCACCTCTGCCTTAGAGAAACACATTTCTTCTTGAGCTCACGTTGCCAGAAACGTGAGCGTGCAGGAACCTCCAGTGGCGTCCCAGGCACATGTGGAGCTGCTGCAGGGGTGAGGAAGGGGCTCAAGTGTTCCCTTGTTTTTGATAAAATAACTGCACGCCGACACGATCACTTCCAGCTCCCAACAGTACAGCACCCAAACTCAAAGTCTAACGGTTGACTTGCCTTCTAATGGCATCTTAAAAATGTCTCAAATGAATAAAACAGAGCTTGCTAGCATTACTGTTACAGGATGGGAAATAATTTTCATCCTTCTTTAAGAACTTCCCTGCTGACCAGAAATGTGAATTTTGGTTCAAAAGCATCTTGGCACAACTTTTTCTTTATATTTGGTTTCTACTCATTTCCTCTGAGCACTTTGACGGTAGGTAAATAAATGCATAAAACACTACATATGGATTTTAGTTCTCTTCTTTGAAGCCCTAACACACAGACTATTTTTCCTACTTCCTTAAAAAGCACCTAAAATGGCCTCTTCATCAAAAAGGTAACGGTAGCTTCCACACAAGTAACATTTTTTCCTTTCCACTTTTTAAAACCATGTGTTATGACAATCTCCCACTTGTTTTTAAACAACCTTTACAGTACAAATGTGACCATTTCCTAAGGAATAAAGGAAGCTGTTTTGTCCTTTGAGCTGAAAAGGTGCTGTGTCCATGGTCTGCAGATCAAAGCTGGAGCACCGGTTCAGCATCAGGACTCCCAGCCCACATATGGATCCCTTCACCCTGGAGAAGAATCCACAGACTGTTCGGAGAGGGACAGTCCAGTTCTATCAGGGAAGCAGCTATTTTCTCCCCCTGCCCCTCCAAGTCAGAGCCAGAGTGGGATACACAGCAACAAGACCGTTGCACTAGGAAACGTCTCAGAAGTACAGAGTTCCTAGTAGTGTTGAATCCTGTGCTCACGTCATGTGCCCTGTGTGCCAGAAACTGCTCTGAGAGTTTCGTACGTGCAAACTCATTAAGTCCTCAGCACAGCCCTGAGAGGTTGTGTTAGCAGGTGACAGACACACACACTGAGGCACACAGGTGTTCCGTGACCCACCTCGAGTCATTCCACTGGGCAGTGGCGTGAGCTCTGACCCCAGACATGGCTCCTGAGTGCAGGCACTCACTGACCACGGCCAGCACCTCTTACCTGCAATGAGCAGGCAGGTGTAGG
Organism: Galago senegalensis; assembly: GCA_963575145.1. NCBI lineage: Eukaryota > Metazoa > Chordata > Mammalia > Primates > Galagidae > Galago > Galago senegalensis. The sequence continues at coordinate 3,918 of CAUYTI010052141.1, read as the reverse complement.
GGATGTCCAACCCCGGGGTCGGATTATGTTGACCCTGACTTCACCAATCCTAGCTGAGCCTCCTCCCATGACCTAACAAACCTCTTGAAGCCTCAGTTCCCATCAGTAAGGCAAATCTGCAAAGGCCTATACTCAAGTTGAGACAATGTCTGGAAAAGAATTTATAAACCTAGGGTGTACTCAGACAGCAATTTAAGAATCCCTCTTTGGTGGATAGTAACAAAACGGCACTTTCATTGATCAAGCTTAATGTCGTGGGCTAAAAAACACAGTTCTAACTTTAAAAATACAAATATCAATTTCTTTATGGGAATGGCACGGGGAAGAAGAAATGAGAGCCCAGGGCCGAGAGCAGAGAGAAATTCTGGCACTTTAGGGGTGGTGACTCTTCCTAGAAACCTAAAATAACTTTGCTTTGTCTGAACCAAAATAAGAAAAAACAAATAACTTCCCAGTCATTTATTTCAAACCATCTTCACTGCCATTAAACACTGGAAAACTTCAGGCAGACCTAGAGGTCACAGGGCTGAGGTGGGACACACTCCACCCTCTGAAACAGGAACTGGCACAGTCTGGGCAATGGAAACAGAAACACCCTCCCTGTGTCTGTCACCTGCTCTGGCCCTCAGAATCACCCAGGTGGCTCCTGAGAGTGGTGGGGGCTCTCCAGCCACTGCTCACCCTCCTCTGCCCCCCACTTTTCTTCCTGTGGGTCCCAAGAAGTTCCCCTGCTTTGCTTCCTTCTAAAGGCTGCCGCATACCAGGGCTCCTCTCTCATCAAGATGGGATGTGACAGAGGACACAGGGTCCTCACTGACCTTCAAAATAAATATTCAGGCCTCTGAAATTTTAAGGATTTTCTCACTAACTAGGAGAGGCAGCCCTGGGTAGGTAAAGGATCTTAAATGCTCAGTGACATCTCTGTTCAGCTTCCCAGAGACCTTCCCCAGGAACACCATTCCCCAAGGCTGTGTGGGGGCTGCACTGGGCCCCACACTGGCTTGGCATGACTCTGGGCCCTGGGAGCTGCTCTCCAGCCTGGCTCTCAGCACCCCTCTCCCCAGGTCCCAAGACCAGGCCCTTCCCCACTTTCAGATCAACTGGGTTTCTCTAGAGCAGCAGTTCTCAGCCTGCGGGTCGTGACCAATGAAAACACATCCTGCATATCAGACATTTACGATTCATAATAGTAGCAAAATATGAAGTAGCAATAAAAATAATTTTACGATTGGGGGTCACCACAACAAGAGGAACTGTATTAAAGGGTCATGGCATTAGGAAGATTGAGAACCACTGCTCTAGATGAAGAAAGCACTTTCCTGCTTGGCAGCCAAAGAAATAGCCCTCAGTTTCTGGATCCCGGCCCCTCCCCAGAGATGGCTCTGGCTCCCACCTCTTCTGGGGATGAGTCCCTGCCCAGGTGACCTGTCTGCAACTAACCACTCAAAGAGCAGCGCTTCACTCTGTTCAGTTTAGAGTGGGCTCTTCTTATTAAAAAACATAATAATGAGAGATTTTTCTCTTTTAAAAAAAGTTTTCTAAATTACCAAAGTAATACACACTCATTTTCATAAGTCAAACAACATAGAAAAGCTGTTCTTCAACGATCAGCATCTCCTCACTCCTGAGTATTGATAACATCTGTCTGCCACGTCCTCTTCCTCCCTCCCTCAGAATCAGATCATATACCTGTGTAGCTGTTCAAACAAGGATAATGAAAGCTCCTTGCGGAGAATAAAAGAGCTGTGTGTACTTGAGACATCTTACGAGCTTAGCACGGGGGCTGGCACATGGTGAAACAGCAAAGATGTTGTCACCATCAGGCAGAGACAACAGTGCAGTGGCCAGGAGGGGCTCGGGAGCTGGACCCACAAGGTCACCACTGTTGGGCTGTGGGGTTCAGCTGAGAGGGAGCAATAGGTGGGACAGCTATGTTGCTGACCCCGTATAACTGCCTTCACTACTGTCAGGACAACTGGCCTAGTTTGGGGAGGCCAGCATATTCTCTGACACAGAGCGCTGTTTTAGGAAAGATGGTAGAATAATGTGTTCCCCTGGAATACAGGTGCAGCCTCCCTACATGGCCCTGAGCAACATAGTCAAGTTCTTCCTTGTACAGAGCACAGAAAAAAAAAACCCATCAAATTTTAAGTCACATAATGCGTAAAGGTACTCAGAAATGACCTTGTCCAACCCCATTTTTTGCATGAGAATGAGGATGAAAAAGTGGGGCAGGGTGGGGGGGTTGCTGGACTAAGTGGTGACTCACCCGTTCTGACCCCTTGTTGAGCTCTGCTGTTGCCTCTCATTCATACACTGGTCACTGGTCACTGGGTGGTAAATCCAGCTTCTCTCTGGACACTGGAAGGTGCTCACCCTTCCAGAGATGCCACAGCCCAGGGTCCTTTGACTCTGGCTCTGCTCAGCTCACTGTTGCCACTGGGAATGGAGGTGAGCTCTGCTCCTCCAACTGCTGGCCGGAGGTGGCCGTGCACCTGCTCCTTTCAAGGCCCATCTGCTTAAGGAATGCCCAGTTGCTGCAAGTTCAGCTCACCAATTAGCAGAACTATTTGTATCCCAGATAGTCAGGTGCTGCTCATCTGGCCCTTTGTGTTCGTTCTTTGAAATATTGTTAGGAAAATACTCAAACTCTTTGGGTTCAAAAATATTACTCCAAGGAGTATAGCCTGGCTGCTGAGATTGTTTTACTCTCTGATTTTTTTTTTGAAGGTGCTGGTGAGAGGGGATTATCTGCTTTATCCCCAGGGGGAACAGGAGAACATCAGACCACCGGCTCCAGTTCAGTGTGCCAAGACCTGCTGATGCAAGTTCAGTATTAACCATACTTCCTCTTTCTAGTGATTTCTCCCCTTTTCTTTCTTTTGTAGCCAGATGCCAGCTGTTCACAGTAGAGTAGCCATTCATCTCCTCAACCTTAATCCCTTAAGGTAGTCACTGAACTGGAAACTCTTTAACTGGTCCCTGGGTTAAGTCCATCAACTGGTGACAAAGAGGGCAGGGAGGCTCCTGTGATGGCCCAGAATAACTGGCTATGCAGTTAAAGCCAGATTCCCAGAATTTCTACTTCAAGAACAGAATAAATGAAAACCATTAGAGGTGACCATTCTTCTAGGCAGGGAGGGGTAAAAGCCTCCCTGCGTCATTATACCATGAAGATGCAACTGTACCCCTCTTTGCTAACTATTATTTCAGATCTTTGTAGAGGTCTGAGTAATAGTTGTACAGCCGAGTATAGCCAATGTGAGGCCTCCATAGACTCAGTATTCTCACCATGAGCACAACACAGTGGTGTGAATATTTGGGCTGAGGGTGTGGCCCTAATCTGAAAGCACTGGAGTCCTTATAGGAAGGAGAAGGGACCCAGAAAGTTACCTCCTTGTGTGGTGACAGAGAAGGAAGAAGGTGGCTATCTACAGGTCTGGAAGAGTCTCCCTAGAAACCACCCTGACGGCACCTGACCAGAACTGTGAGAAAACGGATGTCTGTTGTTCAGCCACCAGCGTGTGACACTCAGCCACCAGCGTGTGACACAGAAAGGACAGCTCTCTAATGGGATTCCCACGACCAGATCATATCACAGTTCTGAGGTCTAAGAAGGAGCAATGTACACAGCCCTTCTATGAAACTAATATATACTTCTCAAATGAAAGAAACAACTTAACTCTAGCACAAGAATATGGGGAGGGGTAGGGAAAGGGAGGGGAGAAGGGTGGCTGGGTGGTGGGAGGGTAACCAGAAAGATCACCTATATTTCTATCTAACAAGGGTACAAGTGAACTTTTCTAGAACTAGAATGTAAATGTTTTGACACAATGACTATGCAAATGACATGAAATTTATGTGAACCAGCTTGATGAAAGTATTTCAGAATGTGTGTGAAAACACTACACTGTACCC
>CAUYTI010052138.1:0-14816 GCA_963575145.1 Galago senegalensis | reverse complement strand
TTATTGGTAAGGCTTTCAGTCAACAGTACACTATTTAGTAGTTAAATTTTAGGGAAGTAAAAAGTTAGAGTAGATGTTTGACTGCTCAGGGGGTTGTCACCCTCAGACCCCACATTGTTCAAGGATCAACAGTATTTGAAAAAAATAAAAATAAAAAGTAATAATATAACAGTAAAAACTTAAAAAAATAATCTAATAACTGTATATATAGCATTTGCACTGTATTAGGTATTATAAGTAATTTAGAGTTTATTTAAAGCATATGAGAGGATGTGCACAAATCATATGTAAATACCGCACCATTTTGTGTAACGTACTTGAACATCCTTGGATTTTGGTATCCACAGAAGTCCTGGAACCAGTCTCCCACAGATACCAAGAGGCAACTATATTGATATGTTAAAACTTAAGTCTGCCATTTTGATTTGGGGTTTCTGTTTTTTCAGTTTTTGTCTCTCTGCTCTCTTTTTCCAGCCTTCCTATGAGTTACTTGAACATTTTTTAGGATTCCATGTGATTTATCTATAATGTTTTTGAGTGTATCTCTTTTTATGTAGCCTTTTTAGTGATTCCTTTAGGTGATTCCATTATGTGTACATAACTTATCTTTACCAGTTCTAGTGAAGTGTAGAAACTTTATTTCTCTTTATGTCTCTTTACTTTCCCCCATTTATGATACAGAGTGTCTTAGAGGTTGCCATGCCTACATATATAGAAAAAATGGAGAATTGTAGCTAAACGTACCTTTATGTACAAAATATTCATTACAAAATATTTACAGAATATATCTTTACCTGTTGATATACAAATGTAAAGAATATTAAAAATATTAAATGTAATACGAGTTTGTTATTTGTCCTATGTACGGCAAAATGTATGTGTATATTCCTTTGTATAATTGTCCATAAAATTTCCTCTACATATATTTAGAACCACAGCAGACACTATTTATAATTTTTGCTTCAACTGTCAAATACAATTTCTAAAACTCAAGAAAATAAGAAGATCCTAGCACTCTGGGAGGCCAAGGTGGATAGATTGCCTGAGCTCAGAGGTTCAAGACCAGCCTGAGCCAGAGTGAGACTGCTTCTCTAAAAATAGCCAGGCGTTGTGGCTGGTGCCTGTAGCTCCAGCTACTCAGGAGGCTGAGGCAAGAGAATCACTTAAGCCCAAGAGTTAGAGGTTGCTGTGAGCTATGATATCCCGGCACTCTACTCAGGGCTACAAAGTGAGACTCTTGTCTCAAAAAAGAAAGAAAGAAAATAAGAAGAACTTGTTGCACTTACACATATAATTTTTTAAAATTTTTTTAATTTTTTTTTATTTTTTTTATTTTTTTGAGACAGAGCCTCAAGTTGTCCCCCTGGGTAGAGTGCCGTGGCATCACAGCTCACAGCAACCTCCAACTCCTGGGCTCAAGCGAGTCTCTTGCCTCCGTCTCCCAAGTAGCTGGGACCACAGGCGCCTGCCACAACGCCCGGCTATTTTTTGGTTGCAGCCGTCATTGTTGTTTGGCGGGTCCGGGCTGGGGATTCGAACCCGCCACCTTAGGTGTACGTGGCTGGCGCCTTAGCCGGTTAAGCTATAGGCACTGAGCCAGTAGAGCTTTTTCTATAGTTTTTCTTTCTTTCTTTTTTTTTTTGAGACAGAGCCTCAAGCTGTCACCCTGGGTAGAGTGCTGTAGCGTCGCAGCTCACAGCAACCTCCAACTTTTGGTCTTAATCGATTCTCTTGCCTCAGGCTCCCAAGTAGCTGGGAACACAGGTGCCCACCACTGTTCCCGGCTATTTTTTGGTTGTCATTGTTGTTTGGCAGGCCCGGGCTGGATTCGAACCCGCCAGCTATGGTGTATGTGGCTGGTGCCTTAGCTGCTTGAGCTACAGGCACCAAGCTTATAGTTTTTCTTTTTTTTGAGACAGAGTCTCACTATGTTGCCCTCAGTAGAGTGCTGTAGTGTCACAGCTCACAGCAACCTCAAACTCTTGGGCTTAAGTGATTCTCTTGCCTCAGACTCCCAAGTAGCTGGAACTTTAGGCGCCCACCACAACACCTGGCTATTTTTTGGTTGTAGTTGCCGTTGTCTGGCAGGCCCGGGCTGGGTTAGAACCCACTGGCTCCAGTGTATGTGGCTGGTGTCCTAACCGCTGAGCTACAGGTGCTGAGCCTCTATAGTTTTTCTTTTTGTATTGATAGCTTAAAAATAAAAATGAGCTGAGTTGTCTGAATGGTCAGTTGTTTGGAGAGGTGTACATATGGGAGCAATGTTGTGCAGTGTGTTTAAAAATGATTTTCAAGAATTTGTTTTCTGGCTCGGTGCCTATAGCTCAACCGGCTAAGGCGCCAGCCACGTACACCTAAGGTGCCGGGTTCGAATCCCCAGCCCAGACCCACCAAACAACAATGACGGCTGCAACCAAAAAATAGCCGGGCGTTGTGGCGGGCGCCTGTGGTCCTAGCTACATGGGAGGCAGAGGCAAGAGACTCGCCTGAGCCCAGGAGTTGGAGGTTGCTGTGAGCTGTAATACCGCGGCACTCTACCCAGGGGGACAGTTTGAGGCTCTGTCTCAAAAAAAAAAAAAAAAAGAATTTGTTTTCTAGGGCTGGCCCCATATACCAAGGGTGGTGGGATTGAACCCAGCCCCGCCCAGCTAAAGCAGCAGTGACAACTGAAAAAAAAAAAAAAAGAAATAGCCTGGCGTTGTGGCAGGTGCCTATAGTCCTAGCTACTCAGGAGACTGAGGCAAGAGAATCACTTAAGTCCAAGAGCTGGAGGTTGCTGTGAGCTGTGATGCTACAGCACTTTACTGAGGGCAACAAAAGTGAGACTCTGTCTTAAAAAAAAGAATTCATTTTCTTTTTTGAATGAAAGAAAATGAAAATGAATTCATTTTCATTTTTCTTTTTTGAGACAGAGCCTCAAACTATCCCTCTGGGTAGAGTACCGTGGCTTCACAGCTCACAGCAACTTCCAACTCCTGGGCTCAAGTGAGTCTCCTGCCTCAACTTCCCAAGTAGCTGGGACCAAGGCGCCCACCACAACGCCTGGCTATTTTTTTTTTTTTTGGTTGCAGCCATCACTGTTGTTTGGTGGGTCCGGGCTGGATTCGAATCCACCACCTTAGGTGTATGTGGCTGGTGCCTTAGCCACTTGAGCCACAGGCACTGAGCCAAGAATTCATTTTCTAAATGTATCTCAAAAGTTATTTTATTGCAGTAAAATATGTACAACATGAAATTTACCATTTAAACTTTTTTTAAGTGTATAATTCAGCGTCATTAAGTACATTCACAGCGTGTGCAGCTATCACCACTATCCAGATCTAGAACTTTTTCACCATCCCTGACAGACGAGACCTACTTGTGACACAGGACCCTGTGACTGACTGCTAGAGTCCAGCTTTGAGCCTTGGTCCTCTTAGTGGCATTCCCTCATACTCTCTCTAGACTGGGCAGAAGAGTAGTGGCCACTGTGTTCTGGCTCCTTCCTCAGAGGATTCACCAGATACTGATACCAGATAGCAGAGAAGGGGGTTGTGGCTGCCTCAGTTTCCTGCAGTCGCTGAATTCTGCGGCCACAGTGGCTCCAGAGGTTCCTTAACACCACTGCCTGAAGTCGAACCAAAGTCAACCCCTGACCATCTCTGCACTTGACATACAAGGGGCACTCTGTAAAGATTTATCTAATGAATGAATGAATCCGGACAAGTAGATCACTATCTCTGGGAAAGGAGACTTTATGGCTACCCCTGGTCACAGAGAGATGACAAAGGCTTATGTTTGGGGGTCAGAAAGATATGGGTTCAAGTGCAGGCCCCGTCCCTTACTAAGTATGTGGATGGTTTTCTGTCAGAACGAGAGTAATAATTCTTACCTTGTGATGTGCAGTTTGAATAAGTGGAGTCTCTGAGATACTTCCCCTCGGAGTAGCAAAGTTCAGTGATGTTGGTTTCCTCTCCCTTCCACCTATTAGAGAATCCCACAGTTGCATCTCCAGAAATGATTTTCTCTTTTCAACTCCAGTTTCCTTTCCTATTGGCTCATTTTTTGTCAGTTTCTAAGAAAGAATCCTCCGCGTTGTCTGAGCTCTGACCTCGGCCCTTTCAAGTTGGAATCGTAATGCTATGAAAATATGAAAGGGAAATGTTGCTTTCTTTACCTTTACCTGAACTTGAGCCTCATCCATTTCTTTTTCTTTTTCTTTTTTTAGAGACAGAGTGTCACTCTGTCACCCTCAGTAGAGTGTCGTGGTGTCACAGCTCAGAGCAACCTCCAACTCCTGGGCTTAGGTGATTCTCTTGCCTCAGCAACTGAGTAGCTGGGACTACAGGTGCCTGCCACAATGCCCGGCTGTTTTTTTGTTGCAGTTTGGCCAGGGCTGGGTTTGAACCTGCCACCCTCTGTATATGGGGCCAGTGGCTGACTCACTGAACCACAGACGCTGCCCATCAATTTCTATTTTATTGTGTTGAGTGGTCGCAATTTGTTCCTTCATGTTACGTGTTTTATTTCTCTCTCCCTTAGTCCCCCAAGCCTTCCCTTTCTGCCAGCCTCCAGTACACAATAAGCAGCCTGGGCCACTCCTCTCATCCTCTAAACTGAAACTGTGTCTTTTACTATTTCCAAGTCCAAGAACTTGGATGCATTCCCCTGGGACGGAGGATATAGTGCTTATCATTGGCCTCCAGGTTTTAAAAGCTGCCAAGACCCATCAATCATTCACAGTGCCTCTTTCCTCTACCCCTTCATTCCAATTCCTCGGCACATTTGTTCTCACCTCCAAATCCAAAGATAGGGGCGTGGAATGAGTAGCTGGAAGAAATTAAATGACACAGCTGAGGTCTGTGCTTGTTGGATGTATGACTCTGTTTATCATGTGCCATAGTTGGAACAGTTAAAACCTGATGAAAACTAATGCTGGAAATATTCAAAGAGTCTGGGGCAATGTGGGCTTATGAAATCTGAATATCTGGGTTTTTTTTGTTTTTTTTTTTTGAGACAGAGCCTCAAGCTGTCCCCCTGGGTAGAGTGCCGTGGCATTACAGCTCACAGCAACCTCCAACTCCTGGGCTCAAGCAAGTCTCTTGCCTCCGCCTCCCAAGTAGCTGGGACCACAGGCAACCGCCACAACGCCCAGCTATTTTTTGGTTGCAGCCGTCATTGTTGTTTGGTGGGTCTGGGCTAGGGATTTGAACCCGCCACCTTAGGTGTATGTGGCTGGAGCCTTAGCTGGTTGAGCTATAGGTGCCGAGCCGCTAGAGCTATTTTTATTCCTTACCACCGTGTTTAGATAGACATCTACACAAACCATATACAAGCATGATCAGGGCTAAGTAGCATCTTAGACTTGGAAGGATTAAGGAACTATACCCCAATGCCCAATTAATAGATCATATTTACTTTTGAACGATCTCTGACCTTTTATTTTATTCTTGTTATCTGGTTTGCAACTTGTGTCCAGTTGAGGTTTTTGGTTTCTTTCTTTCTTTTTTTTTTTGAGACAGAGCCTCAAGCTATCCCCTGGGTAGAGGTGCTGTAGCTTCATAGTTCACAGCAACCTCCCAACTCCTGGGCTCAAGCGAGTCTCCTGCTTCAGCCTCCCATGTAGCTGGGACCACAAGCGCCCACCACTATGCCCGGCTATTTTTTGGTTGCAGCCGTCATTGTTGTTTGGTGGGTCCGGGCTGGATTTGAACCCACCACCTTAGGTGTATGTGGCTGGCACCTTAGCCACTTGAGCCACAGGCTCAAGCCCAGGAGTTAGAGGTTGCTGTGAGTCATGATGCCAGTGCACTCTACCCGGGGGGACAGCTTGAGGCTCTGTCTCAAAAAAAAAAAAAAAAGAAACCAGATGGCTTGGTGCCTGTGGCTCAAGTGGCTAAGGCAGCCTGAGCAAGAGCAAGACCCCATCTGTACTAAAAATAGAAAAATTACCCAGGTGTCTTGGTGCACACCTGTAGTCCCAGCCACTAGGGAGGCTGAGGCAGGAGGATCACTGGATCTCAAGAGTTTGATGTTGCAGTGAGTTGTGATGACACCATTGCATTCTAGGGTAAAAAAGAAAAAAAAATAAACTCTTATAATTCTTAACAGAAATCATAAGCTGTACTTGCTGTTGCTGCTGTCACAATCAACATACATATACTTACCAACACAGCCAGAAGGGTATTTCTAATCCAGGGGCTATTTTCTATGTTAGGTGAGTCTAGAATGCTGTTTTCAATTAATGACTCATTACCTGCCTCCAGAGTAAGGCAGATTCCACTATATGTGATGTTTTCAGTTGTGCCAATTTTGTACTTTGGCAACATAACATAGGCAGAATATGGATGGATATTTCCATCAGGCCTCCTTAGTTTAAACATAATTTCCTGAATTTTTTTTTTGGTTAGGACACCATTTCAGAGAATTGCCATTGACTAAACGTGAGATACTGTTAATACCAGGATATAAGAGTAGACCTGGTCTCAGGGTAGTTAATACAGTCTGCTCAGGGTTACTGGCGTTTAGGTAGTCAATGAGTTTAGCAAAAAACAAACCATCCTGTCTTTTTTATAAATGAGTAGAAAGTATTTTTTGTGCACAGAATATAAGCGTGGCAGGGAGTACTTGGTAGCTTCGGTTCAATGGTCAAAAGCATATGAACAGCAAGGCCCCCAGAATCAGTGACATAAAGAATAAATTCATATGGGGAATTCGACTCTGGAGGATACCCATATGGTATTTGTGAGTCACAATAAACTGTAGCCACCCCTCTGGGCATGAAGGATACTCATTTACTGATTGAATTGAGTTGCCATCTTCCTGATCAGGAAACGTATCAGGAGAGATTGGAAGTTGAGTCTGTGCCCAGTAGTTGCTGATAACAATTGGTTTATTAGCTGTTGGATTGACCTAGAAGAAGCAAACAAGAAACAAATTTCAACAAAATACAACTCTATTTAAATGTTTAAGGTTGCCTTGATGGTTGACTGACTTCCCCCACATTTACTTTTTTACTGATTACATATATAAGTGGGAAAGCTTCTGCTGATACTTAATATATATGTATGCCCTAGTGGGCCCTCCTGTCCTTGGGTACCACGTAAATAACTCTCGGTTTGTAGCCTTTGATTTGGGGATACTTCCATCTATTGAGGGGGTGGGTTCATTGCTCTCAGTTCCTGTCTGCTCACCTTACATTTTCTTTCTTCCTTTTCCCTTTTTCATTTTCCCCTTATCCTCAACTGGTAGATTTTGCATTACAGCCTTGATGTTGTTTCTGCATTTTCGTGGAGTTAGTTAAGTGCCAAGTTTCCTAATCGTTTCAGCCTTGAGTTATAGTATGAAAGAGGATCTTGAAATTAGCTAGTTAGTAGTACCAAATCTGGGTTAGGGGGTTTCAGAAAAAACAATAAGTTGGCAAAGAGCCTAAATTTCAAAACGCATTTTTGTGTGTGGGTTAGAAGTTCAACAGGAAAAATTTTAAACCTCTGAAAATAAAAGCTGTTTAATTGAACAGAGACATAGTAAACTCATACTCAAATTTTAATTACACTTTTAAATCCCAAGCTAGAAAACAGTGAAAGCTCTGTATAGATAGAATTTGGTGTTTTCTGAGAAGGAAAATGAGAAGGCCTATCACAAAAAAGGGGCTATGGTGCACTATAACAAAGGCAGGTTGCTAAGATACTGTGGGTAGCGCCGAATTGGAAAGAGGAGGAGTGTCATGCTGCTGGGAAAAACAGTGAATCAAGCAGTCAGTGTAGGGCAGTCACTTAGCAGACGAAGTGGAAGTGACATCTGAGTATTGTTACATATTTTATGGGATCGATTAACAGTCTTAAGTTCTGAGAGGTAAATTTCTGCTGAATTTCAAAGAAGCTCAAGTTTCATCACCCTTAACATTCTTTGGTGATAGAGCTGCTAACTTGACCACAGGTTTCTGAGATTCATATGGCTGTGGATGTTGTCAGAATATATGTTCCTTGAGGCAATTCATATTTACTGAAAGACAAACTGGTGGTCTAATATTTTTGGAAACTTCTAGTGACTCCAGATGAAGTGGTGAGCACTTCTTTAATTAGACGTTTGATTCAAACAGGAAATCCTTCCAAATTACAAATCAGTGAAATTTTCCATGGACGTTAACCGTTTAAGTATGCCTCAATTTGAAACAAGTTCAAAGGCAGCGGTTCTCAGCCTGTGGGTCGTGACCCACAGGAACTGTATTCGAGGGCTGCAGCATTAGGAAGGTTGAGAACCACTGCTCTAAGGGAATCACTCTGATGGGAGTTACCTACTTCAGAGAGGAGAAGATGAGCAGAGATGACAGCAGTTTGCATTTAATGAACCACGGGCCAGGCACTGTGCTAAGTCTGCTTTTTATTTTCCTTCACAAGAAATACATTGGGATAATTGTTATCCTCAATTTATACATGAGAAAAATAAAATAATAAAGGTCTAGATTAGCTAGATTAATAATGTAGCTAGATTTCAATCTCCTACCTGTTTCACTCTCAATACTGAGTTCTTAATCACTGTACTGCCTTTGTTTGCAGTATACCATGAGATAATTAAGCTAAATGAAAAAAGACAGTCTTAATTTTAGCAGCAGAGGTCAAATCTTTCAGTAATTTCCTAACCATGGTAGCCTATAAGATTACAGCAGGTGATGAACACCTTCCTGGATAATTTAGGAATAATGCTAACTAGAGAGAGCATGGGCTAAGTGATGGCTGAAAGTTCCTGCCAGGTTTGCGAATCTTTGACAATCTGGATATTTATGTGTATAGAGCATGACATGGGCACTGTATTTTGTTGTTGATTTTTGTGTGTGTGTGATACAGTCTTAAAATTTGTTCATCCTAAATCACTTTGTTCCTTGTAAAAATATTGAAAAACAGAAAAATGTAGAAAATCAAGCACTCATAATTTTACCACAGTTAATACTGGTACTCTATTTTAATCTTTTGGTTGGTTGCTGCTTGTTAGTATAAAGATTGAAAAATACAACAAAGAGAAAACTAAGCAACTGCCTCAGTCTTACCTTGTATAGTGTTAAAAGTTAAATAGCCTCTTATCTCATTAAGTTTTTGGAAGTATGTGACCAACACCACCATTTCAGTAGAAACCAAGTTAAATATTGTGTTGCCTGGCACAGTTTGGCTAGTTACTGAGAATTTGCTGGAAGCTAAATGTTGTATAATTGAGAACCAGTCACTAAGTTAGTGTGCCTTATAGTCTTTTTTTTTTTTTTTTTTTTTTTTGAGACAGATTCTCACTTTGTCACCCTCGGTAGAGTGATGTGGCATCATAGCTCACAGCAACCTCCAGCTCGGGGCTTAGGCAATTCTCTTGCCTCGGCCTCCTGTGTAGCTGGAGGCACCCGCCACAAAGCCCCGCTATTTTTTTTGTTGAAGTTTGGCTGGGGTCAGGTTCGAATTCACCACCCTCCATATATGGGGCCGGCGCCCTACTCACTGAGCCACAAGGTGTCACCCTGTGCCTTATAGTCTTTGAGCCCATACTTTCAAGTAACTCAAATGCATTTGCAAATTTGGGCAGCTCAGAAAAGAATGATTCAGCTAAATCATGTAATTGAGTAAATGATGAGATCTCCTTAGAAGAGTTTTCATAGTCATATCACACAATGAGCTTTCATTTAAGAGGTTTCTGGTGAAACAAGTAGTTTCCACGGGCAAATGAGTTGAGTAAGATGTGCTATTCCATACAAGTTGTTTTTTATGCCCATGCCAGGATGTTAAATTATTTCTGTAGGGATGGCAAATGAATAAACTATCAAGAAACTTCAGGAGTGTCATAAAGGTGCTATTGCTGTAACTGGCTTGACAGAGGTAGTTGACTGAACTCATAAAGAAAATAGGAGGCTGCCAGTATCTCCCTTGCTGATGCTGAAAGTGTTGAGGTGACTGTTAGGTGACTGTACAGACCTTTCCAGGTAGACTGGACCTTTCCAGCCACTTCTTTTGCTGCGAAAGGTTGTCATTGAAGATGGTTTTCTGGAAGGCATGGCCACGGCCTGTATGACTGTGTTGGAGATTGAGGACTCAAGAAAATGAGAGTCCTTGGATAATGAAAGGGGAGTTTGTGAATGCCAAGCTTGACCAATGGATTCTGAGGCAAGGTAAGGTCAAACAGGACACTTCTCTATTTGTGTTCTTTGGATTAGGGTGTGTCCTTTTATTTCGCACTCTGGAGAGTCTAGTTTTTCTAATAACATGGAAAACTGTAGAAACTCTACCCTGAAAGAAGTCAAAGTGTGTGAATGAAGTAGTTGTTAGTACCCTGAAAGGGATGACCTCAGGAAAAGCAAAAGAGTATTCCAGGTTTGTAACTGAAGACATTTTCTTCAGTGAATTCTGTGATACTATGTGTGCTGTGGCTTTGCAGTCTTTGTGTACTTCTGGAGTAGAGTATTTGGAATAAAATCAGGATCAGGGATAGGAATGATCCATGTTAAGGTAGCAAATAAGCTGGGAAGTGATGGTGCCACATATTTGAGCATCCAGTGAGTCACCAAGATGGGTAACAAAACAGAAAGCCTTGCTTAGTTTTAGTTTTGTTGTCTTTTCAGTTGGCCTCATTATTGGAGCTGGAATTACTTTTAACTGGCTGGATTGTCTTTCTGGGGGTAGGGGCAGAGTCTCTGTTGCCCTGACTAGAATACAGTCACACACAGTAGTGTCACCCTAGCTCACTGCAACCTCAAACTCAAATTCCTGAGCTCAAGACATCCTCCTCCCTCAGCCTCCTGAGTAGGTGGGACTAGAGGCCCTCGCCACATGCCTGTCCATTCTTTTCTAGTTTTAGTAAAGATGGGGTATCTTACTCAGGCTGGTCTCGAACTCCTCCTGGTCCCAAGTGACCTTCCACCTTAGCCTCCCAGAGTGCTAGGATTACAAGTGTGGGCCACCAGACCCAGAGTCTCCTTGTTTGAGATTTTTGAAGTGATTGCAAGCCTTTAATGTTATATCCTAAAATTTGAGCAAGATATTTAGAGGAAGCTTGCTGTGGAAAAGCTTGCATCAGCTCTGGCAGTACTATGGAAGGCTTATATTCCAAAAGCCAGTGGAACCGTACAGAGCGACCTTGTAAAGGGATGACATGCCTCGGATCTTCAGCCAACACTGAAAGTTTCCACAGGTGCTTGTTTATCGTGCTCCCGAATGGTCTCATAGTCACTACAGAAGGATCCAGATGGAAATAGTCTGCCAGTGTGCATACCAAAATGAGATGCTTTTAAACACCAAGAGCTTCAGCAGCTGTTTTAAGAGTAATTTCAGCTATAATGGTAGACAACTCCTATGAACCTCCTTCAGTCCTCACACTGAAATTTAAAACAACATGGATTACCTCTTGATGAGCAGTTTCTTAATTTTATGTAGTCCATCAGAGTTTGCATGATATTTTCACATACGTCATCTGCAACCACCAGGAGAGAAGTGATTCTGATATGTCTCTTTAGGGTAAGGTGACCAGACGTCCTGCTTTTGGCAGGACAGTCCCAATTTTTAACAATTTGTCCTGTGTCCTGCGGCTTTTAAAAAAGTCCTGATTTTTAGAAAGAATGCATGACAAGCTAGGGAACAGCAGGAAAATGGGAAGGGAATATGTTTTCGGCTGCTGAAAAGGTTAAGGTAACTCCATTTGGGAATGAAGAGGTTAATGTAAACTCCCTACTCCCCTCCTGGGCAAGGTTATCAGAAGGAGACTGGCTCCCTCCCTTGCTTCTAGGCAAGGACAATTAGCTAAGAAGGAACCAAACTGTGTGGAACAAACAAGTAGCCCCCCCCCCAGAGTAAGGTGACCAGATGTCCCACTTTTGGTGTGACAGTCCTGATTTTTAACAATTAGTCCTATGTCCTGCGTTTTTAAAAAGTCCAATTTTTGGAAAGAATGCACAACAAGCTAGGGAACAGTGGGAGAACAGGAAAGGAATATATCGGCTGCCATGTGGCTATTTCACCAGGATATGAGTTTTATATTATTTTTGTTAATTTTATAATGTTAAACTTTAACAAATAATTGTTGAGAACTGATTATGGAGAACTGCTTATCAAAGTTTGCGTTGTTGTCAGGCCTTGCCCCCCTCCACGCCCCGCCCCCCCATGGCGTCCGCTTTACCAGTGTTAAAATCTGGTCACCTTACCTTAGGGGCATGTGGTTCCTTTCCTTATCCCACACCCTGTTGAGAATCATTGGTCTACCAGGGGTCCTCAAACTTTTTAAACAGGGGGCCAGTTCACTGTCCCTCAGTGACTGCAGGCCTCGGACAAGCTGGCTGCTAAGCAGGACAGGCAACAGCAGCAAAAACACCCGGCGGGTGGGGGGGGGGGGATAAATGTCCTAGGCGGGCTGCATGTGGCCCGCAGGCTGTAGTTTGAAGACACTGGGAACTTATGCTTCTCAAATATGTGCTGCTTTTAAAAAGTTCTCTAAATTCTCATGTGTTCTACCTTTAAATGGCAGTGTATTGGGAAGAAGCAAGTGGGTCTACCACTTCATTGATAGCCTTCCCTGGACACAATTTCTGTATATACACTATTACATGAAGAATGTCAAGAAACACTGAAATGGGCTTTGTGCCCGTAGCTCACTGGTTAGGGTGCCAGCCATATACAATGGGGCTGGTGGGTTCAAACCTGGCCTGAGCCTACTGAACAACAATGACAACTGCAACAACAAAAATCGCCAGGTGTTGTGGTGGGTGCCTGTAGTCCCAGCTACTTGGGAGGCTGAGGCAAGAGAATCGCTTAAGCCTAAGAGTTTAAGGTTGCTGTGAACTGTGACATCACAGTGCTCTACTAAGGATGGCAAAATGAGACTCTTGTCTCAAAAAAAAAATTGAAATGGGTATTGGATTTATTAGTAAAGTGTTAAAAAGAAAAAACTACTCACCTTAATAGTTGTCTCAGTGCTTTTTTTTGGACACAAGGATTCGTAAGCCCCTTCTTTGGTATTATGCTTTACGTTCAATTTCAGATTGGAAAAAATCATGATTGTAGCTAAATGTACGAGTTTATACTATAAGACTAATTAGTGGAATGATTATATTGAAGCTGACAATCAAGTGCTGGCAATGATGTAGGTGATGCTTGTATATTCCTAATGGGGTTGCAAAACTGCACAGCTGCTTTGAAAAAGACTAAGGTTTTGTTTTTCACTGAGTCAATTCCTTCTTACATACCTCTTCATGCATTTTTTCTGCACTAAAATCACCACTTCACCACCTCTTCCTTAGGTAAACATCTCCACCTCGTATAAAGATTTCTGCAACAAACTCATTTCCCATCCCTTTAGTCTTTTTGGTTCCTTGTCTTAGATCCTCTTCAATTTCTCTTTGAACTCCCTGTGGCTAGGATGATGGGGCCAGGAGAGAGGGCATGTGTCTGAAAAGCTGCCATTTGTTTCGCTATATCGTCTTGGAGTTAAGGACCCCAGAAAGTGCGACTTCATCATTCCAATGAGTCCTGAAAATAGAATGCTCTGTCCAGTCAACAGTTTGTATTCTTCTTGTTAGGCATCTAATGCTTTAATAAGAGAATAATGGTAAGTTGGGTTGCAGATGTTGCAGTTGTTAAATAAGAGAGGGTGAGACTAGAAGCTCCTTATGATCTCTTTTGACTCTTGCATTTTATGATTTTGTGGTTATAGGTGTCAGAAACATGGTTCAATGGGATCATTCTTCCTTGTGACAGAATTAATAGAAGTAACTGCTTGCTTGGCTTTCAAAAGTGAAGCTGTTTTAGTGTTTTTGGGCTTCTATAACAAATTGCTATAGACTAGGTGGTTCTTAATAACGTTTTTACTTCTCACAATTCTAAAGGCTGGGAAGTCCTAGATCAAAGTGCCAGCAGATTCGGGGTCTAGTGAGGGTACACTTCCTGGTTCACAGACAGCTGTCTGCTTGCCATTACATGGTGGGAGGGGCCAAAGAGCTCTCTGCAGTGTCTTTTATAAGGGCACTAATTACATTCATGAGGGTTCTACCCATCTGACATAATTACCTCCCTGCTAATACCATTACAATGGGGGTCAGGATTTCAACATGTGAATTGGGAGCGGAGAGTAATAAGTATCCAGACTGTAGCATTAAGTACTTCAGTGACTCCAGAGGGACCAAACACTTCAAATTCTATTTTATAACTCACTGTTAGAGTGATCCTAAAAACAGGTTTCCTAGATAGCTTAAGAAGATGGGACTGAATCACTTAGAAAGCTACTGACCATGTAATTATGTAGGAACTTGAGTCATTTTTTCCTATTCCCTGAAACATAATAGCAATTAGATTTAAGTAAGTCAGGGTTTGCTAGAATTTTAGGTGCTGTATTCCTTTTGGTGAAGAAGATGATTAAAGAATTAAACCATGAAGGATAATCTCATAGTTTTAAATAGTTGATGTCAAGAATTTTTCCAAGAGAAAATTTCATATGCAACATCAAAAAAATAAAAATAAAAACCCACACCAATTAAAAAATCTGTAGATAGAAAATTCATGAAATTTTGAGTTTTGTAAGTATTAAAGATCTCTTCTTTTTCTCTCCTAAAAACTATGGTAGATTTCATGCACTGATTAGTCTTGGGCTCCAGCAATCCTTTTGCTTAAGCCTTTCAAATAGCTGGGACTACAGGTACACACCAAAACGCCTGCTAGTTTTCTGTTTTTAGTAGAGATTTTTTTTTTTTTTTTTTGAGACGGAGCCTCAAGCTATCCCCCTGGGTAGAGTGCTGTGGCCTCACAGCTCACAGCAACCTCCAACCCCTGGGCTCAAGCGAGTCTCCTGCCTCAGCCTCCCAAGTAGCTGGGACCACAGGC
>CAUYTI010052134.1:0-49900 GCA_963575145.1 Galago senegalensis | reverse complement strand
CTCAAGCTGTCCCCCTGGGTAGAGTGCCATGGCATCACGCTCACAGCAACCTCCAACTCCTGGGCTCAAGTGAGTCTCCTGCCTCAGCCTCCCAAGTAGGTGGGACCACAGGCGCCCGCCACAACACCTGGCCACTTTTTTGGTTGCAGCCATCATTGTTGTTTGGCGGGCCCGGGCTGGGGATTCAAACCCGCCACCTTAGGTGTATGTGGCTGGTGCCCTACCCGCTTGAGCCACAGGCGCCGAGCCATTTTCTAATCTTAAAGTAATGAAAAGCCCTTTTCTGACCCCACATGTCAAAGGCTGTGCCTTCTATACAACTCCCCCCATGCACACCCCATGCTTCTGCCTGAGCAAGGATGATTAACCCCACGACTGGTTAGAACTCACCTGCTACTAACAACAGACTAAGATCATTCCCGAGTCCAGCTCAGTCCAGGAGCACGGAAACTAAACTGGACATTTTCACCTAACTCTCCAGGGGGATTGTAACTCTAAGTGCTCAGCACCGACTTCCAATTATCTACCATCCCTCCATCACCTATGTTGAATGTTTAATTTTCTAATAGAGGCTGCGTGCTCAGAAAGAGCGGGGGGGGGGGAGGAAGGAGAAGCAGAGGAGGCAGGAATGCCAGCAAAGCCCCCTCTTCCCTCCCACACACCATTCCCACTCCTTGGTCTCCTAGCCCCACCTTCCAACCCTGTACTTTCTCAGCTGTGTGACTTTCAGAAATCTTGCAACCTCTCTGGGCCACAGGAGGCTCATGGCCTCCTCCCAGCTCCTGGCCCAACATTCTATGAAATATCCACCTTCACCATCTCCATGTTCCAAACTTCAAAGTGCTGCTCTGAGGCATGTGTGTGGCCTCCAGTCTGTATGTCTGCCTGACCCGCCTTAGCTTCAACAGCCGCCCAGGTCCAGGCGCTCCCCAGATGCCACCTCCACCAGGAAGCCCTCCCTTCCTGGAAGTCACCACCGTGACCCCCAGATGGAGTGAATCTTCTCTGTGTTCCACGTTGTTCATTATTCTGTAAGGACGCTCTAGAGTGCACTGTTAATTGTGTTATTCTAGCTCACACATACCATCTGGGCTGGGGACACTTGTAACAAAAATAGGCATTGCTCCCCATGTTTCCTAGTCTTTATATCTTTTTGGGGGGGGAGCACTTTTCATTTTCGTCTGAGAGAACGTCTGGAAGGGGCACGTGCTGACCGCGCGGCGGGGGCGGTCCGGTGGCCGTGCCGCTCCTAGGGGGACCCCGAGGTCCGCCCGAGGTCCGCCCCAGGCCCGTTCCAGCGCCTGCGGCTTTCCCCTCCCATCCGGGCCGCCGTCCTCTGCAGAGCGCCCCCTGGCGCCACCAGCCTCCGCTTACTCTATAAATCCCCGAAACCAGTTCTGCTGAGACGCGCGTTTGGAACCGTTAGGGAGGTTGCCCTGCTCACAGCGGCCCCTGTCCCGTGGAGATGTCCCCTTTGCACCTCCTGGCCTGGGGCACGAGCCACGGTTTATATATCAGGGGCTTTGGGGAACCGCTTTCCAGAGCCCGTGAGTTGGTGTTCAGCAACTTCCTCCACAAGCCATCAAAGGAAAACCTCAATTTTGGCATTTCCTAGAAAAAATATGTCTCTGCGGTTTCTTCTTGTGGCTTGATGATCTTGGCTTTCGTTGATGGAACAAAACCCAAAGAAGGGGCTGAGACCACACAGCTGGTCTGGCCGGTTTAGCTCCTACGTGACCTTCACCTCATGTCTCCCTATTCTTGCTGTTTTGTAAATTCAGCTTTAACCTAAAAATGTATATTTTGAGTAGTTCAGGGCAATTGATTTAGGAGAATAACTTTTGGATGGGAATGTTGTTTGAGGTCATGGGTTATGCCAATTATTGTTGTTTAAGATAAAGATTAGCATGATTTTTACTTTGAACTTTGCCGTATAAAACTGTGAATTTATTACTGGACAAAGAGGGTCCAGCTGCCTGTCATTGTCACAATATGCAGAGACAGGGACAGGTCCACCAAGCTTTATTTGTCAGAAAACCAGTGACTTTGGAAAACAGTGAGAGTGGCCTCTCCAAGACTGTTCTGCTCTTCCATTTCCAAAATCACTGCTTTATACCTAAAAGTTCAAAGTAAAAATAATGTTAATCTTTATCTTAAACAACAATAATAGACATAACCTATGACACATAAGAAACAAGAATCAACATTACCCATGACCCAAAAATGACATTCCAGTTTAAAAGTTAATCTCCTAAGTCAGTTGTCCTAAACTACTCAAGATATGCATTTTGCCGTTGTTGTTGTTGTAGTTTTTGGCCGGGGCTGGGCTCCAACCCGCCACCCTGGGCATATGGGACCAGCACCCTACTTCTTGAGCTACAGGCACCCCCCTCAAGATATGCATTTTTAGGTTAAAAGCAAGAATGGGAGATACGGGGTGAAGTAGGAGCTAAACGGCCCAGACCAGCTGTATCATCTCTGTCCTAGCCTGAATGAGTTCGTCTTAATCTCACTACACGTGCTTTCAACTTTGGAAATGGAAGGACAGAATAGCCTTGAGATGCCACTCTCCCTATTCTCCAGAATCCCTGGCCTTCCGACAAAGTTTGGCGGACCTGTCCCCATGTCTGCATCTTGGCTGACATCAACAGGCGGCCAGACCTCCGTCTGGTAACATTTACAGTCTCCTAGGACTGTGGTTTTCTGAAATTCAGGCTCTCTTTCTGAGTCCCCATTTGAAGTGCGCTAAGGGAGCTCATTGTTTAAAAGACGGTCATCCCTTAACTGTCTTTTAAAAAGAAACCCTACTTGGCAAGGTTTTATAAGTGAAGTCTCCTCTTTGCCTAGATTTCCCCCCAGATAGTAACAATCTATCACAGTATCTATCACAGTGGTTCTCAACCTTCCTAACGCCACATTGTATTTCCCTTGTTAAAAAGGGGTCACGACCCACAGGTTGAGAACTGCTGAATTCTAGCACATCTTTACCTGGCACAGGGCAAGTACAAAGTAACTGTTTGGTGAATCTAATTTTGAACTTGCAGGAATCCAACCAGAAACACTGACTCAGCCACTCCCTGCATTTCATCCCAGGAGGAACAGGGCAAGTCCCCTGAACACAGGCAGTCAGTCCCCAGGCAAAAACCAAAACTGCCCCCCACCCCCACCCCTGGCCAGGCTTCTAGACCCGGGCCCAGGACCAAATAGCCACCACCCCTCTCCTTTTCTTCAAAATGCACAGATTTCCACACAATTTCTACAAAAATACATACATTTCCAGATAAGCATGAAGTTCCCCTCTGGGGTCATTTGTTCCCAACTAGGCTTATTAAAATAGGAAACTATTTTTAAGTTAAATCATCAATCAAAAGTATTCTCCATTCTGGCACGGCTGCTTTCCACAGATAATAAAATCCCATCAACTTGCTCCAAAGAAAAAGTGACCTACATTAACAATGTGAATAACAATTAATCCTCCGTTGAAATGTTCAGAAGCTGGGATGGTGGTGAAGGCCAGATTCCCAGGGAGTGGCAGGATCTGCGATCTTGATTCTAAGCTTGAGGCAGATAAGAGAAGACTGTCGGGACTAGGACTTTCAGAAACAGGCACGACAGCCCACACCAAGGCATGGAGGCAGCGAACTGCTTGGAGCCCACGGGGAACAGGAACACAGTGTGGCTGGAGCAGAACATCAGAGCAGCTCAGGGTGGGCGGTCCTGCAGGCCTGGCCTGGACAGCTGGGGCTTTCCCTCTGTCCTGAGCAGCCCAGGGATTTCAGCAGGTCTGTGGCACACTCAGAACGTCACTGCGGTGGCTGAGCAGAGTGAAGTTGGACAGAGGCTTGTCCAGGGTTGGGGTGCTGAGGCCTAGACCAGGCCGTGGCTCCAGGGTGGAGAAGAAGGGAAGGAGGGTCTGAGAGACAGTCAGGAGTGGTCGCTGCGGCCTTGGGAGGCGACCTGGAGTGGGAGCTGAGGGGGAGGCAGGAGGAGGGCGCTTCAGGCTCCCAGTGCTAGTCAGTGGGCTGGGCCCAGGCGGCCAGTGTATCTGGGATGTCAGGGCAGCACTGAGATTTGGTTCCTGTGGGCTCCTGGCACACACCAGCACCTGCCCTGACCAATCAAACTCCAAGCCCATGACACAAGTCCCACAAAGGCAGGGCTGTGCTCTTCAGCCTGGCCCAGCCTGTGCCCCATCATTTGGGGCCAAGTTGCCCGTCTGCGGCTAGATCCAGAGCTGTGGAAAGAGGCCTCTGGGTCCAGTGCTGACGTTGAGTGGTCACCATGGTGAGATCCTGATGACAATGAAGAGTCACAGAAAATACAAGTGTCCAGCTCTGCTCAGTAGGGACCCAGGAGCACCTCACCCTCCTCTGGGGCGTGGCATCAGGGTCCTCCCGCTGATGGGCATGTGGAGGCCACACTCCTGCTGGCTCCAAGCCCCGACTGCAAGGGTGGAGCTGAGTGTAGCAGCTCAGTGCTGCCGCTCTCTGCCTCCCTCCTGCATGGCAGCCTGGCAGTGGCGGTGTCCTCCCCCAGGGGCCACCCTGCCCGGGCAGCAGTGCTCAGGGACCTCTTAGGTTTCACAAGGCTTTCCTGCAACTTACTGTCCGATGTGAAGGCATCAAGAAGAAGGTTAAGAATCAGGCAGAGCAGCTACTACTCTAAGAAGCAGTGGGTGCCCAGAGGAGCCAGGGCGGCCCTCCTTGCATCCGTTTACAGGAGACGACGGTGTCTATATGTCCGGTGGGGGGGATGTTGGGGCCAAGGCTGCATAATCTCCTCGTTATGGGGGCCTTGGCAGAAAAGATTCAAGCTTCGAGGAGGAAGACTATGTGGGCAGGAGGGCCAGCAGGCCACGTCCAGGCACTGCCTGCTTTTATTCAATCTGCACTGAGTTGGTTTTCACATCTTTAAATTGTTGGGGGGAAAAAATCAAAGGAGGAACAACGATTGTGATGGAGAATGTGTCATCCACAGAGTAAATATTTATTACCTGGCTTGTTGCAGAAGTTGGTCACGTCCTGGGCTGGACAATGGCCCAGGTGTCTCCCACTTTGGGATGGTAACTCAGGGTTCGGGTGACCTCAGCACACTGCCCTGGAGAGCCTGTGGTCCCTCCCTCCCTGTGGGGCACCCACGTCCAGAACCCAGCCCAGAGAGGCTCCAGGCAGGCCAAAAGGGGACACGTACAGGGCAGAGAGGGAAGGACTACTGCTCGGGGCAGACCTGCTGGTCCCGGAGCCTCAGAGCCTCGGACTGGGCCTGTGCCCAGCACAGCCGTCCAGGTGTGGGTGCAGATGCTTCCCCTTGGGGCTCTGTCAGGGACTATGTGGTCAAAGGCCTCAGAGCAGTTCCGGGAGGCCCTGATTTGCCAGAAAGTTCCCCTGTGCCAGCACAACTCAGAAGGCTCATCAAAATGACCTCCTTTCCTGCTGCAGGTCCCTTCTCAACAACAAAAACCTGCTGACAGTTCAGCATTTTTGTTAACGACCAAAATTTTAAAGAAAAAGAAAAAACACCTCAGTTCTTGCTGTTTCTGCGGGGCGAGGAAGTCATTCGTAACATAGATAAACCAGGCAAGGCTTCCGTCCTCCGGTAATTTCGTGCTCCATCTCCCATCTACACAGCAGGTACCATGTGATTAAAGAACAAGAGCTCATGATGACAAGCCTCGCTGCGCCGTGAGCCCATCCCTGCAGGGTCTTTCCCTGCTATCAGCCAAGCAGTGCAGGCAGTGGCCCTGTCCTCCCTGGGACAGTGGGGGCTCCTACGTCAAGCTGCATCTCTGAGTGTCCTGGCTGCCAACAGACCTAGGTCTCTGAGCAGGAGGGTCGGTCAGAGGTTTTGGGGGCAGTGGGCACAACATGGGCCTGGAGGTCTGGATGGGAAGGTCATAGTCTTGGGTCTGAGGTGAGCAGCTGTGTGAAGTTTCCCCAAAGAAAACACCAGCAAAACAGCCTCCTATAAGGCTCAGCACCTGTGGCTCAAGTGGCTAAGGCACCAGCCACATACACCTGAGCTGGCGGGTTCGAATCCAGCCTGGGCCTGCCAAACAACAATGACAGCTGCAACCAAAAAATAGCCAGGCATTGTGGCAGGTGCCTGTAGTCCCAGCTACTTGGGAGGCTGAGGCAGGAGAATTGCCTAAGCCCAGGAGTTGGAGGTTGCTGTGAGCTGTGACGCCAAAGCACTCTACTGAGGGCAACAGCTTGAGGCTCTGTCTCAAAAACAAATAAATAAATAAAACAAAATAAAATAACCCCCCCGCCAAAAGCTCCTGATATTTATTTCCCTTACGTTTTCTCTTTTTTTTTTTTTTGAGACACAGTCACATTAGGTCCCCCTCTGTAGAGTACTGTGGCATCACCATTTACAGCAACCTCAAACTCCTAGGATTAAACCATTTTTTTTGCCTCAGCCTCCCAAGTAGCTGGGACCACAGGTGCCCACCACAATGCCCGGCTGTGTTTTTGTTTGCAGTTGTCATTGTTTAGCTGGTCCAGGCCAGATTTGAACCTGCCAGCCTGGGTGTATGTGGCTGGCACTGTAACCACTGTGCTACCGACACTGAGCCCCCTTACTTTTTCTGGATTCATAAAATGAAGACACTATAACTGACCCTTTTTCACAGAGTAGCTTTAAGGCCCAAGTGGGAGCACGTTCATCTGGTAAGTATTCCTGCAACACTTCCCAATGGCTCTCACAAACAGTTCTGGAAAGCGGACAGTGGAGGAGGCAGAAGCAGGCCTTGCCCTGGTGTGGACTTTGGTCTACTTTCCAGAAAGACTCTGTGTTTATTTATTACTTGAGCACATGGTGCTTCTGCTCAGGAGCTGGGGGGAAAACGCACGGAGGGGTGGGCTTCCTATCCCACTAGTAGTAGCCTGGGGCCCTTTCTGAGGGTGGTGATCTGAACCTTCACTTCCCCACCTGTAGAATGGGAAATTGTGACAATTAAGTGAAATAATAAGCACGAATGCATTTAGGTGGTCCACGCACACAGCTGACCTTTAGAAATGTGGGTCCAGTGGGGTGGCACCCAGATAACACTAAGGGGGCATTGTTCATGCTCAGAGGTGGCCAGGAAAGTGTGGGCGCCCTGGACTCTGGGCAGAGAGAAGGCCCTCAGATGTCCCCTATTCCACACGTCCACCTTCCTGCCAGTTCTGATCTCCCCTGCGCCCCTCACAAAGCCCTTCACAGAGACAGAGCTCACAGCATTAATAACACCAACACTACCACTCAGAGAGAGCCCACGACATGCCAGACCCCGCCTCCCTTCCACTTCATTTAACCTCATCCCGTCAGAGGGGCTGTTATTATCCCATTTTACAAATGAGGAAAGCAAGGCACAGAAAGGTCTGGTAAATTGCCCAAGGGCACACAGCTTGTGATGACAGCATCCAGGACCTGAGCTCGAGTCCATCTCAATGTTGAGCCCACATTAACCACAGACAGCAGGACCAGAATACACTGGTGGGTCTGGGAAAGGCGTGAGCCCAGGAAGCTTGTAAAACATGCTATACCAGCAAAGCTAATGTTTATTAAGCACTTACTACACGCCACATACTCCGCTGTTATGTCTTAAAGTGGCTTTTAAAAATACAACAAGACTGTGTCACCTGTACCAGTCAGAGAATTCGCTGCGGAATGGGGAGCCCACCGGTCTCCATTACGCAGGTTATAACAGGTGCTTGCACACAGCAATGGTCGCTACCACTTACATAGAGCCAGCTCTGCTCTAAATGCTTTGCACATGTTGGCTAAGATGGGTGCCCCCCATATGCTCACTTTGACTGAGATGGGGAAACTGAGGCACTCAGCCAGGCTGCTGGGACTGTTAGTGGCAGAGCTGGGGTTCTAACCTAGGCAGGTCGGCTCCAGAGTTACCTGCTTGCTGCTCAGTATGCCACTCCTCTGAGTGGTGCTGGGGCATGGGGAACAGCATTCAGGAAACTGGGAATAAACAGAGCTCATCCCCAGGAAACTGGGAATAAACAGAGCTCAGCAGATGAGCTCGGCCTCTAGGGGCCCTAGAGATGGCTTCTACATCTCTGGAAAGCACAGATGGATGGGATAAGAATTTCTTCGAAATTTCATCTAGGAAAATGGTACATGTAGCCCTAAACTCTCATCCACTATGGGACCACCCCAGAATGAGGCTCAGACAACCCTGGTTGGGCTTGGCCGTCACTAATGACTCTCACAAACTCTCACCAACTCAGCCAAAATGACATTCCAGAAAATCAGGGGCCCCTGGCCCTCCTCAAAACTGTCAGTGTCATCAATAACAAGGAAAGTCTGAGATGTCATCACAGCCAAGAGGAGCCTAAGGGGACACAAGGACTAAATGTCATCTGGGATCCTGGGATAGAAAAATGACATTAGTGGCCGGGCGCATTGGCTCACACCTGTAATCCTAGTACTGTGGGAGGCTGAGGGGGGAGGATCCCTTGAGCTCAGGAGTTCAAGATCACCTTAAGCGAGAGCAAGATCCCATCTCTATTAAAAAACAGAGAAATGAGCTGGGGGTTTGTGGCAGGTGCCTGTAGCCCAAGCTACTCGGGAGGCTGAGGCAGGAGGATCACTTGATCCCAGGAGTTTGAGGTTGCCACGAGTCATGACGACACTATGGCACTGTAGCCTGGGCAACAGAGGGAGACTGTCTTAAAATAAAATAAAATAAACATTAAAGAAAGTATAAGGACTTCTGAATAATGCACAGACTTACAGTTAATAAAACTTTGTCAACGCTGGTTTATCATGTGTTAGCCCATCATGTCAGGGGCTCCCAACAGGGGAGTCTGGCTACCAGGTACGGAAACTCATCTTTGCAGTGTTCCTATAGATCTAAAACTTCTTCTTAAAATTTATTATCAAACATACATACTCTTTAACGATACAACTTAATTTTACACCTATCTGATTTTTCACATTGAATTTGTCTTATCTCCAATCGCTATAATAAAACATCATCAACGGGTTGAAATAAACAACGGACCCTTATTTCTCACAGATTTGGAGGCCAGCAGGCCGGTTCTGGGAGAGGGCCCCCTCTCTCTGGCTTGCAGACAGCCACCTCCTCACGTAGCTGAGAAAGGAAGCTCCACTCTCCTGACCTAATTACCTCCCAAAGGTGGGGCCTCTCACACCACCACCCCAGGGGCTAGAGTTTCCATATATGAACTGGTGGGGGCAGGGCACAAAGATTCAGTCCAGAAGGCAAAGGAATTCAGTAAGAGCATATAAGCCAAAGACAAAAAAAAGTGGTCCACTTGGAAACGACAGTAATCCTTCCTATCCCATCACACCTGTTAGGGTGGCCATCGTCCAAACAAACAAAGAAACATAAGGTAAGGGCTGGCAAAGCTGCAGAGAAATTGGAGCCTGAGTGCAGTGGGTGGGAACGTGAAATGGTGTAGCTGCTGTGCCCAGCAATGCGGACGTTCCCTCCAAAATCAGAAATAGATCTACCATACGATCCACCGATTCCGCTTCTTCTTGGTGTGTATCCAAGATTTCGAGGAGATACCTGCACCCCTGTGTTGACTGCAGCAATATTCACAGTAGCCAAGACACGGAACGGTCCAGATGTGCACCACCAAAATGAACGGTAAAGACAACGTGGTCCGTACATACAACAGAATGCTACTCAGCTTTAAAAATGGCCCAAACCCCACCATGTGTGACAATGTGGATGAACCTGGAGCACTAAGGAACCTTCCTGAAACAGGTCGGTCACAGGACACACAGCGTCACCCTGTCTGGATGAAGTACTGAACAGTCAACTCCCAGGAGCAGAGAATGGGATGGGGGTGGCCAGGGGCTGGGGCATCACTGCTCAACGGGCATAAAGTCTTAGTTACCGTAGATAAACGCCTGTGAGGGACCTGCCTGGGACACGGTCCCTGCAGGAAATAATGCTGAATTGTGCTTTTCCCCACTGGTTAGGAGGGTGACTCTCGGGTCGATTCCTACCACAAAAACTAACAAAACCCAAAAGAACACGAGGTAACTTTGGAGCCGATGGGTATGTTTGTTGCCACAACTGTGTTGCCGGATGTGTTAAGTCCAAACTCATCAAACTGTCTACATCAGGCACATGCAGGTTTTTGTCCATCAATGCTACCTTAATCCAGCTGTAAAAAGGGAAAGAAAGTGACCCTCTCTGCCACCTTGAGAACAGTCCGGATGGCCATGGTTCCTCATTTGTTTCTTCCCTGAAGGGTCAGCCAGGAAACGGTGGTCCTCACTGCAAACTCCCCTGCAGATGACCCCTGAGGCACCTTCCTCTGCGGCCAGGGCAGTCTGTCCTCAGGCTGGAGTGCAGTGGTGCCATAGCTCACTGCAGTCTCGAACTCCTGACCTCAAGATGCTCCTGCCTCAGCCTCCCGAGTAACTGGGACTACAGGCACGTACCACTACACCCAGCTATATTTTTTAACAAAGCAAGTTTAGATTTGCTGTTTTTTTTTCATTTGTGCACATTTCTGGGGCACCTGAGAAATTTCATTACATGCATATAACATATATAGTGATCCAGGCTGGGTATCCAGGTGCCCGTCCCCTGAGTACACCTTGTTAAGAGAAGTCATGCTGCTCTGCTATAGACACTGGCTGCAGGCCTTCTATCTCACTGTGCACCTGGACCCTGTACCCCACTTCTCTCTACCCTCCCCACCCCAGTTTCCCAGGCTTATTCTGTATATCCACAGCGTGTTTAAAGGTAAGACCAGGCACAGAAAGCCCCAGCCCTGCGTCCGGCCCTGTAGTACAGATGGCACACCTGGAACTCTGAGAAGGCCAGCAGCTCCAGAGAAGGCCAAAGGGATAGTGACCACAGAAAGCTAGACAATCCTATGGGAGGGACGGGGACAAGAACTCGTTCCCAAACCCTCAGGGGTCCTCAAACTTTTTAAACAGGGGGCCAGTTCGGTGTCCCTCAGACCACTGGAGGGCCGGACTGCAGGTCCCAGGACGAGTTGGCTGCTAAGCAGGACAGGTGGTGGCAGTAAAAACACCTGGCGGGCTGGATAAATGTCCTAGGCAGGCTGCATGTGGCCCGCGGGCCATAGTTTGAGGACCCCTGCCCCTGGAACATCAGAGAGCAGATCTCTCTTAGCAGTAGAAGGAGGTGATTTTATTTTATTATTTTTTAAATGTTTGTTGTTCTTAATTGTTAGGGGTTCATTGAGAAGACAAAGAATTAGGTTTACACTGATTGCATCTGTTAGGTAAAGTCCCTCTTATACTTGTGTCCCCCCAAGAAGTGTGCCATACACCATGACCCATCCCCTCCCTCCTCCCCTCTCCCCGTTCCTTCATTCCCCTACCCCCCCATTCCCCTACCCGCCGCCTTGCATTAGCTCATCTAGTGCCTTCATATTAGAATTGAGTACAGTGGATTCTTGCTTCTCCATTCTTGTGCTGCTTTACTAGGAAGGAGGTGTTTTAGAACCTATTTACAGCTGCACATGAGTAAGGGCACACAGCACGTCGACTCAACACAGGTGCAGCCTAGAGATCCTAGAGGTGTGTTGGGAGGGTTCCTTAGATCACACGTCACAAAACCACACATTTGTCACTCAGGGAAGCCAAGCAGGCTGGGGAACGTCCCTGGCCTTATGAAGGGAAGGCAGCTGTGCCTCTGCCCTGGGCAACCCCTCACTCTGGCAGGCCTGGGTATGCCTCAAGGATTTCATACGTGAACCATGGGTGAGACCCGGTCCAGTAAGGACAGCCAGAGACAGCCACAATGGCAGGGCTGTGGGCATAAAGCTAGATCCAGGTTAGAAAAGTGGGTGGACAGGTACAAAGACCCTCGGCACTGCAGGCCCAGAGGTGACACCCTTCCTGACCACTGTCACCAGCTGCGCTCAGCCACGTGCCCCACCCACCACACACAGGCACACACAGGGCACCCTGGAAGGGCAGCACAGGACACAGAGTCTGGCTTCGGCCCCGCCTACCCTGCCACCCCTTACTGGTGTTTTGGGCACACCACAAATTCCCCACCAGCCTCAGTTTCTGCAGCTGTAAGTGCAGAGCAGCCTACAAAGATAGGAACAAAATGTTGGGGGAACGTTGAGTTTGTAAGTGTGAACTGGTTCTTCGCAATTAAATGGCCCGTTCTGCTTTGGACCGCCTGGATCCAAGGAAGGACGAGGAGGGTGAGAGCGGAGCTTCCGGACGCCCCGGGATGCCAGGACAGGCGCTGTCTGCCTGGCTGGTGTTTATTTTGAAGGAGACACTACCCACCACGCTCCCCAAAGTAGGCTGGCAGCAAATTGTGTCACACGAAGTTGTGAATTTCTAAACCAACCGACTGGAGACTTCTGCCTTGGCTCTTCTCACTTGGGTCTGTAGCCTGCAGCGCCTCCCCCAGGAGACCACCAGGCGAGGTGCACACCTCTGGGAAGAGGGGCCTGGGGCTGGGGCATCCGGCTGGTGAAACCATGAGCCCTCCCTCTCTGCTGCCGTCCCACCCACGCTGGCAGCGGGAAGGGAGAAGTGACTAACTCTAGGAAACCAGCTCCTTCGCATAAATGTGCACAGACCACGCCTTCCGAGGCAACTGGCTGAGCACCAGTAACTGCGAATGGAAATGTCTTCTGTTCCTCTTTTCCATCTGTTTCTCCTTTCCCTCCTACTACTTTCTTAAACACACCAAAATGATTTTAAGCTTCTACTTGCAAAGAGTACGTGTTGGAGCGTGCGTGACCCAGAGAAGCCTTGAACATTGATACAACAGGTTCCCCAACACGCCTGCTCCCTCCTGTCTTCCCCGCCTTGCTCCCCAGATACATCTCTACCATTTCCTCTGCAAAACAGAATGTTTCAGGCCCTAAGATTTCTTACCTAAAAGGGTGCATAGTGCTGGTGCAGGCTGGAGATGCTCTGACTGCACCACACTGTGCCCCTGGGGTCTATAATTGGACAATTTCACAGAGGACAAAACTGAGGCCCAGAGCATGGCTATGGCGTGGCCAGGTCTACACAGCTTCTTATAGATCTAGACACAGCCCTGACCAGAGCCTAGGCTTTCTGCCACCGTCCCCAGAGCTCTCTTCACAGGCCCACACTGCCCCGCGAAGCTGGTGAACTGGCCACACAGGTGGACTCACCTTCCTGCCCTCAAAGGCCCTTTCCGGGAGTATTCACCTCTAGAACGGAGCACCAGATGAGCTGGGCCTGCAGCTAGGACAGAGCTCTGCCAAGGCCCACGTGGGCTGCAGACGTGTGTCACCTGTCCTATCTGAGTTGGCTGCTGAAGAAGGCTCAGGGCTGGCATTCATCCCAGGAACAGGGGCCAAGGGCAAATCACTTCTTAATTACTGCTTACACTGCAAGTTTTTCCTTGGGCCTGGGCAGTGGCCAATTCCCCAAAACACACTGAGTCCCTTATCAGCCTGCAGTTAATTGATCCTAGGAATCGATCCTGCCAGATCAGTGGATTCTACTGTAATAGACTAGAGGGGCAGCAACCACCTCTCCCACAGGCTCCTCTCCCAAACCTCCTGCTCCTCACCCCACCCTTTCAGTCTGCAGCCAGGCCTTCCTCACCAGGGCCTCAGCCTCACAGCCCGCCTGGCCTGGGCTGACCCACACAGCCTGGGGACTGGAGAAGGCCTCTGCTCCACAGCCCTGGCACCAACCCTCCCCCAGCAGACAGAGAGGTAGTACCATGCACACGCCATGGGGTTTTCACTCACAGCCCCCTGAGGCAAGCAAGAAAGGGAAAAAAAATGACTTCCCCACCTTATGGTGGAGAAACTGAGATTTAGACAGCAGAACAGAATCACAAACCGGGAACCCAAGGAGAAAATACAAACAAGTGATGTATACACCTTGCATTGACAAGAAGTGACCCCCAAATCTCAGCAGAGCTTGACATCAGAATTTTACTCCTCACTCATCTCACAGTCTCATGTGAGCCAAGGGGCTTTCCAGGTGGCTGTGCTCCCAGCGGACACTCAGGGATGATGTTAGGATCTCTAAGGTTTACCCCGCCCCAGGTGCCCAAGTGAGGAAGAGGTGCAGGTGGATTTGTGGCCAGGCCCAGAAGAACAGTCCTTCCCTTGCACACACCTCATTGGCCAGAATTAGCCATGTGACTAACATGTTTTCCTGTGCACACACCTCATTGGCCAGAATTAGCCATGTGACTGCAGGTGGACAGGAAAGCTGGGGATGCAGTTTTCCTGCAGAAGAAGAGGGAAGAAAAGGCAGGTGGGCCTCTTCTCTGCTCCAGAAGTGATAATGACTCTTGAATTGATAGAGTTTTATGTGCCAAGCCTTGTGCTAGGAGATGTACAAACATCATCACGTTCAGTCCTCAGGACCATTTACCTTCACTATACACAGGAGGAGATTCAGAGAATCTAGTGTTCTAATATATGAATACATTCTTTGGGTGTAAAACTAAAACACTACAGAGAAGAACCTAACCCTTAGTCCATCCTGCCTCCCATCCCAGTTTCTACCCCCAACTCACCCACATTGACAACAGTTGTCAGCTGGATTAAGAGGCACATACCTCACAGTGATGAGGCAGCTTATATATCATTTTCTTTAAAAAACAGAACTGTACAATGTACATTATTCTGCAACAAACATCTAACACATATCTCTTTATATCCAGTGTTTGGCCAGGTGCAGTGGCTCACACCTGTAATCCTAGCATTCTGGGAGGCCAAAGAGGGAAGAGCCCTTGAGCTCAGGACTTGGAGACAGCCTGAGCAAGAGCGAGACCCTGTCTCTACTAAAACAGAAAAACCTGCTAGCCAGGTGTTGTGGTGGACACTTGTAGTCCTAGCTACTTGAGAAGCTGAGGTAGGAGGATCTCTTAAACTTGGGAGTTTGAGGTTGCTAGGCTGATGCCACCGCACTCTAGTCTGGGCAATAGAGTAAGACTCTGTCTCATAAAATAAAATTTAAAAAAATACAACATTCAGTGTTTTTTTCTACTAGATCACTTGACCTTGTAAATTTTAAACACAGAGCAATTCCTTTGGAATAAGGTACAGAAGATCTGGGCTAAAATGTCAATGCCCCACAGGAGGAGCGTAGAACAGGAAGCAGTAAGGAGCTCACACCAAACTCAACAATATCGGTCACTGTAGGGCCCAACAGGAGACCCGGCATGGGCTGCTAGGCTTCTCTTCCCCCATTATCAGCGCCTGTCCCATCACCTGGTCTGGGGACACTCTGCTCTGTGCTCTGAGAGTCTGTCCTGTGTGGATGTCTCTCCACAAACACCTGGGATACTGGGAGCTGGTGACATTAATGGATCCCATGGAGCTGCCGTCCCCAACCCCCAGGCCAAGGACCAGTATCAGTAGGAACCAGGCTGCACAGAAGTCGAGCAGCAGGCAAGCCAGGGAAGTTTTATCTGTATTTACAGCGGCTCCCGGTCACTCACATCACTGCCTGAGGTCTGCCTCCTGTCAGGTCACCACCTGAGCTCCACCTCCTGTCTCTATAGCCACTTCCCATCACTGACATCACTGCCTGAGCTCCGCCTCCTGTCACAGCAGGTGTGGCATTAGATTTTCAGAGGAGCAGGAACCCTGTTGTAAACTGCACATTTGAGGGGTCTGGAGTGGGTGCTCTTTATGAGAACCTAATAACCCCACCCTCACCCCAGTCTATGGAAAAATTTTCTTCCATGAAACCATCCCTGGTGTCAAAAAGGTTGGGGACCACTGTCCTAGAAATGTAGGAAAAAGGTCATCCTTTTTGGAAGGCATGAGACTACACCCATTTGAAAATAACCTCAGGTTTGCACAGCTGATACTGGCTGTAAGGTCATCTCATGTAATCTCTACATGAAGCCCCTACCAAAGCCGGGGGTGGTATTCTCATTTTACCATCAGATATGCCAGTCCAAGGGCAGGGGCATAGACTGCCCCATGCTGGAGAGCAAAGCCCATTCCCCATCTGCCTGGGACCTTGCCTGGGACCCTGTGACAGACCCCATGTCCAGATCTGGGGCCATCACCCCAAGTGGACCTGTCCTAAGGTCATTCTGTCTGTGGATTTATTGACGGAGCTTCTACCTTCCAGACATAGAGAAGGCACAGGGGCTGGAATCAAACCTAAAAATGATTCAAAATGACTAAATCGTGTGAACTCTGAACTTCAGCATTATCCTACTGACCTCTGAACCACATGCAGAGGGGACCTGCTTTGCATTTCCTACCTGGAGGAGAGGGACCGAACAGAATCCCTGCTCTGGGTGAGCTGCCCAACGTGTCGGACTGCAGGGGTCTGTCCTCTGACCTCCTGAGCACTAATATCCAGAGAAGAGACAGGCCAACTGCCCACTTCGCCCCACACTGGCTCCTCTTTGGCCTTCAACTGTTGTTTTAAAAGTCTGTTGTCGTAATCTATCAGCAGTTTCTGTCCTACGTCCCCCAAGAGAGTTTAACCTCCTTGACGTTGCTGCATGGTGGGTACTTGACACACGGTAGCAGGTTTTACGTTATTTCAGTGTTTTGATGCCTTAATACTTGATGCTTTATTATTTCACCCTACAGAACCACTCTTTTTCCAAATGATCTCTCCAGCCCCTTTTGTCCCCACATGCCAATCACAATTTTCTCTCCTATAACCTCTTAACTCTTTTTCACCAACCATGCTGAAATTTGAGAGGACATGTCCATCACCATCTTCACTGGCATCTTGCTATTGGCCAAGCACCAAGCTGTAAGCAGCAGATCACAAACCTGTGCCCTGATTACTGTCACCTGGCCAGCAGCTCTGCAGAGGGTCCCTTCCCGCATCCTGCCAGCAGCCCTGAGACTGCTCACATCTAGGAGCCCTCTCCATCCTGCATGAACCGTGTTGGGCACACCACATAAAGTGCAGCATCCCCAGCAGACCCTGTAAGGTAAGCACAGTTCGCCCATTTTTCAGATGAAGAAACTGAGGCTTAGGCTCGGTGCTTGTGGCTCAAATGGCTAAGGCGCCAGTCACATACACCCGAGCTGGCAGGTTCAAATCTAGCTGGGGCCTGCCAAACAACAATGACGGCTGCAACCAAAAAAGAACCAGGCGTTGTGGCAGGTGCCTGTGGTCCCAGCTACTTAGGAGATGAGGCAGAAGAATCGCGTGAGCCTAGGAGTTGGAGGTTGCTGCAAGCTGTGATGCCATGGCACTCTACCTGGGGCAACAGCTTGAGGCTCTGTCTCAGAAAAAAAAAGAAAGAAAGAAAAAGAAACTGAGGCTTAGAGAGGTTAACATGCTTGAGGTCTCCTGGCGACTTCCTTTGGCTCTCGTCACAATGCACTGTAATTGTTTAGTCTGCTGGCAGAAAGTTCTGCTTGAATGCTTAGTAATTGTTGAAGCCAGCTGATAAGATTAAAAGATTAAGTACGGGTTTAGTGAAAGCCCTTCTCTGCATAAGTGACATTTTTCATAATACAAATTTAAAATAAAAGGTGATCTCTCGAAGCAAGAAAAAGAATCGATTTAGACAGGTACCAGGTCTAATACAGGCTGGTATATCCCTAGCACCCAGTATATAGTAGGTGCTCAATAAATAACCATGCCATGAATGAGAAGGTTAAGCCATTTATGGCCTAGGTCTCGGCTGGTGAGTGGCTGAGTCAGCCCAGGTGTGTCTCCCTTCAAAGTCCACTACCTTGTCACACACCAGGCTGCCCGGCCTTTTTCTTAGGGAGGAGGAATTAGTTGCCACCACAATGGAAGTCCTTCAGAGAGAAAATGACCCATTGAGATTTTGGTGGTCTCTGGAAAAGAAGGCAGCTCCACTGAAATCTTACCTGTGTCTTCTCAATCAGAATTTACTCCAGCACCTGAGCTGGCCAGCGCCCCTGACCTTTGGCCGTGAGAGGCCTCCCTAATCTCTAGAGCTTAGAGATCCACAAGGAGCTGCAGAGTTCACAGAATGCAATTGATTCGATCTTGATCGATATTAACAGCACAGCGTGGTCCCCGGCTTACTCAGCAGCTTCTCTCTTCGCCTCTCTCTCTGTCTCTCCCTGGCTTCACAGGGCCTTGAGAACAGCAGAGAGCATGCGGGCATGAAGCAATGGTGAGTAGAGAGTCCCGCCTGCCACCTGGATCTCCTGGGTCTGGACCTGAGGCTCTCAGGGGGCTGCAGCAGCACCCAGGGGTTAGCATGTGTGGGCTCAGGCAGACACTTGCTAACGCCTCCTCCCCTGCCCTGCCTGTTGGCCTCTGCCTTCCACAGCACGGCTCTGCCCCTGGACACCACTCCTTCATGTCTAAGGATTGAAGACAGCCCTTACTAAATCTGGACCTGTCAGTGGGCTCAGTTACCATGTTCTTCCACCACTGGCCATAGAGCTCAAATGTGCTCACGATCAGAACCTACTTCACAGCACCATCCTCCACCTTCAGAACTCTGTCAATCAGATAGCATCATCCCCATTTTTTAAAGCTGGAGAAACTGAGGCTTTAAGATGAAAAATAGTGCATCAAGATTTCATACGGCTAGTAGGTGGCTGAGCCTGGGATACCTGCCTCCAGGGGAAGGAGGGAGGGCAAAGTTAGGGGTTCTGAGCCTCTTGGTACAGGGAACAGGAGCGCAGGAGGATGCCTGGGAAGGGATCAGCTGGGAGGAAGGAGGGTGCTCTCATCACCAGGGTGGTGGGCTGACCACTCCGTCCCACCCATCTGAGCACTTGGGGGAACATGAAGGGAAAAGCTTGGGGTACACACTAGCTCACACCTGTGACATCGTGGTGTCACCACTGGCCCCTGTGCTTGTGAGATACTCTGCTAGTGACCCAGGTACTTCTACACAGCTCGCTGGAAGGAGGGTCACCTGTGTGAAGGTCAGCACAGCACCTAGTGGGACAGGATGGGGTGGGATGGAGGAGAAGGCTGGGAGAAACCCCGGGATGCCATATACCCAAAGACCCCAGCCCCTCACTAAATTTGGCTACCACTTACTGAGCAACTGCTATTTATGCAGCGCAGTCCCATTTCACTCCTCTAGCAGCTTCTAAGGGAACATCCTTGGCCTCATCACAGAGCTGAGGAACTGCAGCCCATGAGATCTAATGACTTATTTAGAAAGACACTGCTAGCTGGTGACAGAGTTGGGAGTCAAACCCAGGTGGGTCTGGCCTCAAGGCAATAACCCCCCACCACTCAGGACCTGGCCAGTGTGGGCCTGGATTTGCTCAACACCTTCAGGTCTCTCCTGCATTTGGCCTGACTCTTGGAAATGTCCTCAAGAATTCAGCCTGAACCTCACAGGCTATCACGTGGGTAAATCACTCTTTCTGCCCTTCCCTTTGTCCATAGGTGGATCCTGCCTTAAGTAGACTCGACGTGCAAAAATCCAGACTTAGGAAGAATGCAAAAAAGTGAGATAGAATATTAAAGGTATCTTTGACATTACAGCTATGAGGTTCCCCAGTGCATTCAGAAATACGACTCGATTTACAAAAATTCATTTGACACTCAACTTTTCAGGAACACGAATTGTCAATTTATAAGAGAATAAAACAGTTCTCTTCCCTGGCTTTCTTCCTGATACTGACATGCCAAAGGGAGTCAAGGTTTGCTGAGAAATGATTACTCTATAAAAATGTTCTGGCAACTTTGCTTACAACGCCTCTTTAGTGGAATGTTCAAATCAACTTCCAGAATTCCTGCATTGGAAAAGGCAAAATAGAGAGGGGAAAATAGCAAACTCAGAACCGCTCTCACAAGATCAATGAAATATATTTCAGACTCTTCTTCCTTCTGAGGTCTGAACACTTAATGTTTTTCTTCCTTTGGGTAATTTTTCAACCTGAAATTTTATTATTGATTTTTCTCTGTGCCGTATTGATGCACTGCTCCTTGTAAAAATCAAATTTATTTTAATTTTTGTATCTCAAAGATGGCAAAAAAAGACATCCTGCCCCACCCTCCACACCTTGTCACAGATACCTGAGCAGGTGCACACTGGGGACACAAGGTCACCTAAAGTATTTGGGAGAATATTTTATCATCAATGAAGAACCTCTCTGCTCAACTTAGGCTTGATGTACAACATGACCATTTCCCCACGAAGGACGGAAATGTTTTCTCTTTATCAGGCTAACATAGTATTTAATCACTAATTAATCTTGGATTAAATACTTGGCTATTTATTATGGCTTCCGATCTTGCCAATTAGTGAAATGGCAAAACCACATTTTCCTGCAGAGGGTCAATGCTCCCAGCTGGGGCGGTGCCAGAGCTCTGGGCACTTCCAGGAGAAAGAGAACATTTTTAATATAGAAGCTGACATGGTGCAGGAAGCACAAGGAAGGGAGAGGGGGCTGGGTGCACGTCACCACTCACTCTAGCTGCACATGTAAGATGAAAACCTGAATCTTCTGTTCAGGCGTGGTGGTTCACACCTGTAGTCCCAGCACTCTGGGAGGCTGAGATGGCTGGTTTGCTTGAGCTCAGGAGTTTGAGACCAGCCTGAACAAGAGTGAGACCCCATCTCTACTAAAAATAGGAAAACTAGCCAGGGGTCATGGCAGACACCTGTGGTCCCAGCTACTTGGGAGGCTGAGGCAAGAGGATCACTTGAGCCCAAGAGTCTGAGGTTGGTGTGAGCTAGGATGGTGCCATAGCACTCTACCCAGGGTGACTGAGTGAGACTCTGGCTCAAAAAGTACTTGAAATACAAGAAAGAAAAAAACACTTGAATCTTCTGAGGGCTCAGCATGACCCCCAGTTCCACTAGGTTAATCAAAGCCAAGTAATCCCACTGCACCATCTAATTACTGAATTGTCTGGCAACACAGAAAGGACACACTGCCAGACAGACGTCCTGTTTGAAAAGTACCTTCTGCTTCTCTGAGTGCCTCTCTGTACATCAACCCACAGGAAGCTCACCGCAGCGCTCACAAGATGGGCAGGTGAGGACCCTCTTGCCACCGGCTCCTCTTTGAGCCAGTAACATCGACACCACCTTGAAACATTTTAAAAGAGTAGAACATTGGGCCCTACTCTAGACCTCTGACTGGGGGTCAGCATTCCCCAAGATTCCCTTTGACCCATGAGCACACGACAGTGGGCAGTGTGACTCCAGCACCCAAAGACCGTCTCATTCCTCTTCCCGCCGCAGGGGGGTTACACAGCTAATACTCAAGAAATGTTAGATAGATACGGGTAAACAATTCAGTAAACAAATTAGATGTGTGGAGACAGGACACAAAATGGTTACATGACCAAAGTCACAAGGATATGAACAACCAGAACCCAGGTCCCCTCCAGACTCACTCACTTTCCATTTCTCATTGAAGGTGAAGTCTAACAGGGAAGTTCCCAGCCTGTCCCCAGTGGGTCTCCAGCCTGTCTCCCAGCTCCCTCCCCCAGGGAGGACTTGGAGAAAAAGCTTCAGAACAAGGACCAAAACTGTAACCATTATTACCTAAACTGTAAACTAAACTAAACTCTAAACCCAAACTATGCTGGCTTGCTTAACAATGCAAAAAGAGTATAAAGGACTGCCTACCCTCCGCTCGGCCGCCGACTGCCTCTCAGAGCAGTGCCCCCTGCACAGTTGGATTAAATTAGCAGTTAATTACATCTAAGTGGGGTCCAAGTCTCTCTTTTCAGGTCACAATGTACAAGAGAAGAAAGCGGGCTGTTAAGTCCAGTGTGAGCTTCCCATTTTGGAAAGTGCCGGCATGAACAAAGATGTGACCGCACAGGAGCCACATCCTCCCCCAGTCCACACTGTGGGTCACCGGGTCACGTTCAGACCTCCCCCAGTCCACACTGTGGGTCACCGGGTCACGTTCAGACCTCCCCCAGTCCACACTGTGGGCCACTGGGTCACATTCAGACCTCCCCCTGTCCACACTGTGGGTCACTGGGTCACGTTCAGACCTCCCCCAGTCCACACTGTGGGTCATTGGGTCACATTCAGACCTCCCCCAGTCCACACTGTGGGTCACCGGGTCACGTTCAGACCTCCCCCAGTCCACACTGTGGGTCACCAGGTCACGTTCAGACCTCCCCCAGTCCACACTGTGGGCCACTGGGTCACATTCAGAGAGTATTTTTTGCAGAACAACTCCATCAAAGGAGCCTCTTCCTGCATGGTAGAACCAGCAGGGTTCCTGTGATGTGTTTGTTTTTCAGCGACATCAGAAATCAGATCATTCTGAGCAAGAAAGTTGGGAGGAAGGTCTGTGCCAGATAATAGCTATTTTTATAGAAGCAGCACAACTCTCTGGATTGTCTGATGTGAGGTCTTTGCTCTGAGTGTGTTCTGCAGTCTGGAGATATCTTTCTCCTCCTCTGTCCTGGCATTAGCTAGAACACAGGAATGCATTAACCCAAGAGGGCAGAACTTCACTCAGACCCTGCCCTTGCCGAGTGGAAAACCCTACAGCTCCTGGCTGCACACCACCCAGGTCTGTCTAGTCCAGTTCATCACCTAGTCCCGGCTGGGCCTGGAGACTGCAGTCCCCACGGATTTAAAGCCCTGACATTCTGAATCTAGAGCTTCAAGGGGGTCTGGAAAGGTCTGACTCACACTCCCTCCTCAGCACGATGAAATTCTAATGTCACAGAGCCAGGACAAAGCTATCAGAAGTCCATGGGTGAAATTCCCTTTGGGAACTTGCTTTCTGTTCCTCCAAAGTGGAAGCCCCCAACCTGTGTGATTCATGGGCAGCTCTGAGAAACTGATGGAAGTGGGGGCTCCTCCCTCTCCCCCTGCCCCTGGGGACAATGCATATAATCACACTTTTGCTTCTAGTATCAAGGGAACTTCTTGAGAGCTGTTTGTAAGGTTTCCAGGGTCTAGAAATGCCAGGCTCTTGCTGGAAAAATGGGAATAAAACTACCTGGTGGAGTTTCTAGATATGCATGAAAAGAGCAGCCCTAACCTGTGCATCTGAAACCCAAAACACTCCAAAATTTGGAACTTCCTGAGAACCAAATGATGCCCCAAAAGCAATGGTCACTGAAGCATTTTAGATGCTGGATTTGTAGGTTAGGGATGCTCGACAGGCAAGCAGACAATGTTAAAGTATTCTAAAATCTACACTTCTGGTCCCAAGCATTCCAGATAAGGGGTGTCCAGCCTCCAGTGTGTACTGTTACTTGACGTCTAAGAAATGTCATCTCGTTGTCCCTCCCTCTTTTCCCTTTCCCATTAATGAGAACTGACAAGTCCTCAGGAAAGCCTCTTACCCTGGAATACTCTGAATCCTTCTTAGAGTCATTCCTTTGTATGAAGGCGTTGACGGGCTCTGTTAACCGTCCACCTGGGCAGGACCCAACTCATCTGTCCAGAGCATCTGCTGAGTGCTGCTTCCCATGTTTGGCCCTGACGGGGGAAGGTGATGCAGGGTGAACCTCAGGTCACTCTGAATCCCCTGGAGACAAGAGCACGGCCACATCCGGACAACCAGAACACAGGGCTGGGGACACGAAGTGCCAAGCCAGATGTGAGTATCGGTGCTGAGGACAGCTGAGGGCATGGCTCAGAGACCAGGGAATTGAGGTCTGAACTCCCACCCTTCTGTGGCTCACCCACAAAATACAGCACAAGTTACCTTAGTCTCCTGGTCTGGAAAAATATCAACAAACCCACTAGACAAGTAACCGTAAAATCTACCTCCCAGGTCATTGTGTGAATTAAATGACCCTTGCCGAAATGTCTGGCCTCAGGTGGGACTAACAAAGTTCTTAATAATTTCTCTTATTACCCACGTGTGGCCTGGCATTGAGAGGAGGCCACTGGACCGTGGATAGAAGGCAAGGAGAATGGAGAGGGGTGAGGACAGGAAGGGAGGTGGGAGTGAGGACAGACACAGGACATAGGGTCCCATCAACCTCCCCCATTGCTGTGACACTGCCGGGGCCAGACTGGCACCATTCAGAGCAGGAGATCACAGGGGTCAGGGTCTCGGGGTTACCCAGCCTTACAGGGGAGGCTGAGTGGTCCCCCACAGGGTCTGCTGTACCCTGAGGCCGCTGTGAGCGGGAAGTGAGCGGGCGGTGGAGACCAGTGGCACCTGCGGGCACTTACCTGGGCTTGGCCCTCTGACACATCCATATTGCTTTAATGGCTACTGTCCTGACAGTTACAGACTGTGCACTCAATAAATACCTATTGATTGATTGATTTCTTCCTTGGTTAGTGTTGCCAGGAATGAAACTATTTGAGCAGTATCTCAGCACAGGGCTGTGAACTGTATGTCTCCCCGCCTCTCAGGGGCAGCTGACCACAGGAGAACCGGCAGCTTGACCAATGACTCTGGCACCTGTCAGCTAGAGGAATGGCTGCGTCCACTGTCTGGATCTTCTAGAAAACTGCTACTCCTCTGATGACCTTTGCCACCAAGGGCTGGCTCTCCCTCGGGAAGGGGAACTGGGAAGGTGGACACAGGCAGGGCCAAAAATCTGGAGCAAGGACATCTCCCTCCCAGCACCTGCCGTCAGCAAATAAGACGAGGCAGGCTACAGACTGAATCTGCTCAAACATTCATGACATAAGGAAGGAGAAGCCACCGGGCGGGGTGCAGGAGTGGGGGAAGTCTACACTCTAGATAGACATTTAAAAATTCTGCTAAGTCTCCAAAGCCCAGAGGAGCCAGATCATTAAAATCT
The DNA here is from genome assembly GCA_963575145.1 of Galago senegalensis. Classification (NCBI taxonomy): domain Eukaryota; kingdom Metazoa; phylum Chordata; class Mammalia; order Primates; family Galagidae; genus Galago; species Galago senegalensis. The sequence goes on along the minus strand of CAUYTI010052134.1, from coordinate 25,291 downwards.
TGTCTTCGCAGGCTAAGAATACCTCAAGATTTATGCCCCACGGTGGACAGGACTGCTGTGCCGGCTGCTGCCTCTGAACAGGAGTTGAGACCTTGCCTGGGCTCAGGCCAACCCCACTGCTGGGGTTCATAGGCAAGAGTACCCCAATCTGAGGAGGGGCTGGGTCAGCCCCGCCATAGAAGCGGGGCAGTCAAAGACAGCCAGGGCCAAGCCTAACACTCCTCCCATACACAGCCGGGACAAACCAACGAGCCTCTAAGAATCACTCCTGATTCGCAGCTGCCAAGGGCCTGTCCCAGGCTGCAGGTTGTGGCAGGAAAGGTAATGTGTGCTGTGTGACCTGAGCAGGTTACTCAACCTCTCTGAACCTCAGGCTCCTCGTCTGAAGAGCAGCAGCACTAAAGAACCTAGTTCACAGGACCACTGGGAGGATTAGCACAGGACGTGCCCAGAACTAAACATCTGTCCCAAGGGAGACTGGGGGCCACATGGCCAGTGATTGCATGAAGCCGGCCAAACACTCCAAGTGCAGTTCATGGGCACAACTGCTGCTTCCAGAAAGTTCCTCTGCCGTTTTAACCTCAGAAATGCCATAACCCTAGAAAAACTGGCCCGAATGATCAAAATACTTGGAAGGTCCCTGAGCCCATGGCCAAGCAGGAAGTCAGCAGAGCTGAGGCCTCCGGGGGTATGGCTGGGAGAGGCCGTCTGGGCCACCGTCCTCAGAAGACACAAAATCAAGTCCTGGTAAGGACGGCAGATGCACACTGAGCAAATCCCTCTCGGGTGAGGTGGCCGCTGAAGGACGCAGCAACACATACAGAACGTGGGGTTCTATAGCGGTGGTCCCCTAACAGGGGCCAGTTTCCTGAAGACAATTTTTCCATGGATTGGGGTAGGGGTGGGAGGAACGGGGGCTCAGGGGGTGATGCTAGTGACAGGGAGTGGCTGCAAACACAGGTGAAGCTTGGCTCCCCACCCCATCACTCACCACCCTGTGGCCCAGTTCCTAACAGGCCATGGATCAGAACCTTTTTGGCACCAGGGATTGGTTTCATGGAAGACACTTTTCCCATGGATGGGGCAGAGAGGGAGGGGGTTAAGACAGGAGGTGGGGCTTAGGCAGGAGCTGTGACACTGTATGGCCCTGTTCCTAACAGGCCACGGACTGGGACTGGTCTGCAGCCCAGTATGTTGGGGGGGGGACACCACAGCTGCACCCCTGGAGTGCAGCACTCCTCAAAGTGTCTTCTATGGAAACAAGCCCTACCAGATGCTCCATTATAAAAGGGTTCCATGGCTAAAGGATTGGGAACCTGGCTCAGCGCCTGTGGCTCAAGCAGCCAAGGTGCCAGCCACATACACCTAAGGTGGCAGGTTCAAATCAAGCCCTGGCTGCCAAACAACAATGACAGCTGCAACCAAAAATTAGCCCAGCGTTGTGGCAGGCGCCTGTGGTCCCAGCTACTTGGGAGGCTGAGGCAGGAGACTCGCTTGAGCCCAGGAGTTGGAGGTTGCTGTGAGCTGTGATGCCACAGTACTCTACCCAGGGTGATAGCTTGAGGCTCTATCTCAAAAAAAAAAAAAAAAAAGGATTGGAAACCCATCAGAAGAGACCCCACCTCTCTTTGTACACTTGCAGTGTACAGAGTAAAGGCTCCAGAGAACCCACCCAGGAGTCGTGCCCGGCTTCTCAAGTGTGAACCTGTGGCTCGTTGTTGGTAGGACACCACAGAACATGCTTCAGAAATGCTTTTCAGAGCTCTGCCACAGAAGAGCAGCCCCGGCGTGGGGCCCCACCTGCCTCTAATCCAGCAGTCAGGTCGTCCTTTCTTCTGGTCCAGGGCTCTGTGGCCCAGCAGACCCCCACCCGCCCATCCCACACAGCCAGGCCCACCCTGGAATGAACACAAGAGTGAGCCCAAGCCTGCCACACGATGGTCCCACAGGAGAGGCACCTACGGACTGGTGTCCGGGAGGACCTGAGGCACAGGCAGTCCCTCCGCCCCTCCCTGGACACTGTGTCACAGGATGCGGAAGGCTCCACTGAAATGAAGGTGCTGGAGCGTTCGGGGCAGCGAGCCCCTCCTCGCCCTCAACAGGGGAGAGTGTGAGGGGACAGCAGTGCAGGCCTGTGCTCCAGACAGAAACTGGTGGCTGATCCTCCCTGTCAGAATGGAGAAGAGAGAGGGGCATCTATTGGAGAAGAAAAAGGGCAAACCAAACATTTAGAAAAGAAAGGTAATATGTCACACCCGATTTTTGCAAGCCAAAAAGCCAGGAAAACGTTTGCTTATTTTTAAGTGAAAATGCCTTAAAATTAGGGAAAAGAACAAAGACAGCGTGAGAACAAGAGGATCAGACAATAAAAAATAAAAAGACTAAACAAATTCCGATGACAGGACACAAGGAAAACAAATGCAAAAAACAAAATACATGTCAAACTATAAATGCCCCTTGGTCTAAAATACGCATTGTAATGTAATTCACTTTCAAACTTGTAAACAGAAGAAAAGAAAAATCATTATAATCTCACCAGATATTAAAGGTAATTTCAAAACCATGTGCAATTTGGTTACGGCCCTGCTAGGCATGTTTAGTATGTAAATATCATTTTCTCCAAAAGCCCACATCTTGCCAAATGGAAAATTATTTCTCCCATTGGGTTATATATGAAAAATCTATAATAAGGTTTCTAAATTTAAATGCCTGGGGATTCTCTTTGTAGGCCCCAAGGGATCAGGGATGATCTCTCTTGAAGAGCCAGGCATACAGAGAGGTGTCACAGCCTCAGCTACGCTCCCGAGTCCTCCCTGCTCCTGAGTCCCCCACACTCTGAGTTCTCCCAGCTGAGTCCTCCCTGCTCTCTGAGTCCTCCCTGCTCCTGAGTCCTCCCCACTCCTGAGTCCTCCTCGCTCTGAGTCCTCCACACTGAGTCCTCCCCATCCTAAGTCCCCCCACTCCTGAGTCCTCCCTGCTCCTGAGTCCCCCACACTCTGAGTCCTCCCTGCTCCTGAGTCCCCCTGCTCTCTGAGTCCTCCCTGCTCTCTGAGTCCCCCACTGAGTCCTCCCTGCTCTCTGAGTCCTCCCTGCTCCTGAATCCTCCCCACACTCTGAGTCCTCCCTGCTCTCTGAGTCCTCCCTGCTCCTGAGTCCTCCCCACACTCTGAGTCCTCCCTGCTCTCTGAGTCCTCCCCATTCTGAGTCCTCCCTGCTCTGAGTCCCCCACTCCTGAGTCCTCCCTGCTCTCTGAGTCCTCCCCACACTCTGAGTCCTCCCTGCTCTCTGAGTCCTCCCCATTCTGAGTCCTCCCTGCTCTGAGTCCCCCACTCCTGAGTCCTCCCTGCTCTCTGAGTCCTCTCAACATTCTGAGTCCTCCCCACTCTCTGAGTCCTCCCCACTCTCTGAGTTCTCCCTGCTCTCTGAGTCCTCCCCACTCTCTGAGTTCTCCCTGCTCTCTGAGTCCTCCCTGCTCTGAGTCCTCCCCACACTCTGAGTCCTCCCTGCTCTCCGAGTCCTCCCCACTCTGAGTCCTTCCCCATTCTGAGTCCTCCCCACTCTCTGAATCTTCCCTGCTCTCCTTCAACCGTGGCTCCTCCTTACACACAAGATCCCCTCCCAAGATATCACAGAATTGACTGACCGGTGACCATGACTGGGCTTCCCCATCAACAGCAGCCAGCCGCAGCCACTTCTGCCAGTTAATGAATCACAATTAAAATACATGGAAGATTCGAGAGAGATAAAGCCCTGCAGGAGGTCAGCCCAAAGGGGGACCGGCAGAAGCAGGAGGATACCAGGGACCCCATGAGGTCGCCTCTCTGCTGGCGCCCAGGGCCCTGAGGCTGCCTGCCCGAGGCTGTGCGCACTGAAGCCCAACACCTGCATTGAGAAAGCATTTGCTGGGAAGCATTCTGCTGCTCAGCTTCCCCTCCCGGGCCAGTCTGTCTCAGGCTTACAGTGGTGACCAGTCCAGATCACAAGATCACAAGAAGGGGATACAGCAATGACCCACAGCAGCCCCTCTCTCCATGCCTCTTCTAGAAGCCTTTACATCGGGGGTGGGCCAGGGAAGCAGCCCCCATCCTGGCCAACCCCACTGAGGCAGGGTCTCTGAGCCTCCGGGCGTGGGACCTGCCGCTCACATGGTCTAGGCGAGCTCCTGGCATCCTCCCATGAGCTTTGGACCAATGGGCTCAAATTGCCTGATTCATCTTGGACCCGTAAGCCCAAAGGCCTGAATTGCAGTGAACCAGGGCAAACTTCCTCTTTTAAGTTTTGGCACAAAAACAAAACTCATGAGGCAACTGAGTATTGTGCTTCTAAGTGTTAGCAGATTTGAGTCACAGACATGTCACATTAAAAACCGGGCCAAGAGCCCTGTAGCGTCTCTCTGTTTTGTAGGAACAATATGACTCACTGTGAGGAGCCACCACGAGTTGCTACGGGGCCCCCATTTTCCGGATCCCATTACCTCCACCCCTGCAACCCCCCACCCCCATCCCGCCTGCCTTATCCAAACAAACCCGAGGAGGAACCTGAAACAACTGCTTAAAGAAGAAACAATTAATTGCTACTCAGGGCCTGTGTCTGCTGAGCTGGGCCCTCCTTTCATCCTCACTCCCGGCAAGACGTGTCCAGTTCCTGTAAGACACTCGGCAGATCTCTCCTGAACAGGCAGGTAGACAGAACGTCACGCCCACACTGCCCAGCACAGCGCAGCCAGGGCTCGGGAAGCACACGACGAAGGATGAGGTGACTCCCTCCTCAGCTCTGTGCTCCCGACACCCCCACACCTGTGTCTGCAGCCCAGCCCCCCCCTCCAAAGCCACACGCCCCACTGGCCAGCAGAGCAGATGGCCCACAGCACCTGAAGCGACAGCGTCCAGAAGGAGCTCATGAGCCCTCCCTTCTGTAGTGCAGTGTCAGGGCGGCTCAGCCACTAACAAGGGGACCCTGGGGGCTCCTGGACGTCCCCTTCCCCCCCCCCAGCAGGGCCTCTGGGATACGGCTCAGCTCCATCCCTCTCACCATCTCCCTGGGCCTTCTCCTCTTCCCAGTGGGATCCTTCCCTCACCTCGCAGCTGCCTCCCACCCCTCATCCCTGCACCGGTCTTTAAAGCCACTGTAACCACAGGGAAATCCCACCAAGGTGTGCGTGGCACAGAGCCCGCTGTGTTCCCATCATGCAGAGGGTCTGTGGACCTCCTGCTTGCCGGGGGCCAGTGATACAGTGACAGCAATGACATTGGCCTCCGTCAGAACCAGGGGGAACTCAGCGCACACCCCTGCAGTGGGGCCCCTGGAACCGACCTCTCCTGTCCGCAGCTTTTCCCTTCTCCTGGCGTATCATGCCTTCCCCATATTCACAGAGCTGGTTTCCTTTGCTCCCCTCAGTTGTAAAATACACATGACATAAGCTTTACCACCTGCACCATTTCCAAGTGCACAGCTCAGTGATGCAGGGTCCATTCCCACTGTTGTGCAGCCGTCCCCACCATCGGACCACAGGACTCTGTCATCTCGAAAAGGGAAATTCTGCCTCCGACACACTCTGACTTCCCGCTGCTCTCTCCTCCTGCCCGGGGACTGTCCTACTTTCTGTCTCTGTGAACTGGACCACTCCAGGGACCTCACAGAAGTGGAATCACACATTGATTTGTCCTCAGGTGAGCATACTGTCCTCAAGGTCCCTCCACACCGGAACAAGTGTCCGAATGTCCTTTCTGTTATCTGCGGCTAAATGCTATTCCCCGCGCTCCTTATCCACTCACCACTGGGGGACACTCAGGGGCTCCTACCCTTTGGCTGTCTTGAGCAAAGTTGCTGTGAAATGGGCGTGCAAATATCCCTCTGGGGCCCCGCTTTCCACTCTTTGGGGTGTAGAATGAATCAAGCAGTAATTTTTTGAGAAACGCTGTACAATGTTCCATCCAAATGTAACTTTTACATCCGTCTGCCTGACTCACTCCCCAAGTGGGAAGGGACACCCCTCAACACCAGTAAAGGGGGCTCAGGTGCACAGAGACCCCATGAGAAGGGTGCGTGCCAGGCTTGTCCCAGGGAGAAGATGAGTCTCTCAGACGCGCCCTGGAGATGCTCATGGGAGGTGCTGTGCCCTGCTTCCCGGGGGCCCAGCTGACATCACAACATCAGCAAAGATCTCTTAAAATGCTGTCAATCCCTTAAAATGCCCAAGAAACAAAACCTCTCCAGAGAAGGATTCTGGGCCCAGCCAGAGGCCTGAACGCTGCCCACGCCAGCCACAGAGAGGGGCTCGCAGTCCCCAGTCTTGAGCATCACAAGTGCCAGTCCCCCGGCTCAAGCACTCCCACCACCCCTCAGGCCCTCTGTGGTCTCTGATTCACACTCAAGGGCTCCATTCAAGCAGGGCCTGCTTAGGGGAGCCCGGCCCCGAGGCTCGGGCGCCCTCCCTGGCTCCATCTCCATCCTGACTCCACCTGGGTTTCTTTCCCGCCCCTTCCTGAGAGGCATCCCCCCTGAAACGTCTGTATCTCAGCTCCACATCCCCAGTGCCTGGCACGGGACTTGGGCACACAGGTGACGGTCCATAAATATTTTTAGGTGGGTAAAAGCAGGTTTCTAAAGCAGGTTTTGATGACAATAGCGATTGCATTCTCAGTAAGGCAGGGTTTCTTGGCCTCAGCACCATCTGGGCGGGGTAACCCCTTGCTGGAGGGGAGATCCTATGAATTGCGGGATGTTTAGTTAGTCTGGCAGTGACACTGCTGCCCACTGGGATAACCTCAGTGCTTCCAGGCTTCACCAACTGTCCTCTGGGGGCAGGAGGAGAGAGCACAGTCTCTCCTAGTTCACAGCCACTGTACCAGCGTGAGGTGTGCACCACTGTGACGTGTGCACCACCGTGAGGTGTGATTGTTCAGGAGGGCTCGTCCTCTCAGCCTGAAAGCAGACTCCAGACAATCTCATCAGGAACATTCATGACATTTATTACCCTTCCATGAATGATTTATGACTTTATATATCTTGTGAATAATTAAGACATGTGCCGGGCAACCTCTTCCAACAGATCTGGTAGGAATCTTAAATTGTTTGCCATAAGCTATCGACCCTGGTCCGATGCATTATTTACAAAGCCCACTAAAGCCTGGGATGAGGAAGCACTGTGTATCAAAACTGTTTCTTTTCAAATCTTCATTAAAGAGCTTAGAAATCTGAGGGGTGGGTGTGGAGCACAGTCCGCGGAACAAAAACTGATAACAGCCATTCAAACTTCCAGATGGAAGAGATTTCCCCCAAGTCTTATTTAACCAAAGTGGAAAGAACAAGAAGGGGAGAGAGGGGAGGGGTGTGGGGACCTCGGTGCCCAGTTACAGGGTGTCCCCGTCAGAGGAATAGAGGCAGAATCTGCCGTAAAAGCACGTTCTGTTCTTTGGAGAGATCAAGATGAGAAGTGCAAGGGGCCCAGCACACATCTCTCTCCCTGCGTGAATCAGGAGGGAACAAATGAGAAACCCAGTGGAGGAGGTATCAGAAAACAAGTTGTCCCTAATCTCCGACAATTGACTCGGTTATCTCCTTGTTCCTTCCTCTTCCTATGTTCTGACCCCAGACTCACAGGAGCCCCCTCCCAACACCATCTGTAAGGTTTCAGCAGAGGAAGGAAAGTACTCTGCTTCTTTTTAAAAGATATACTTATTCATTATTTATAAATTTAGAGACAGGGTCTCACACTGTCACCAGGCAGGAGTGCAGTGGCCTGACCATAGCTCACTGCGGCCTCCAACTCCTGGGTTCCAGTGATCCTCCCACTTCAGCCTCCCAAATAGCTGGGACTACAGGGGCACAACACCATGCCCAGGCAATTTTTTTTCTATTTTTAGTAGGGAAAGAAACCCATTGTTTCTTTTTTGTTTTTGAGACCCAGGCTGGTCTCAAACTGCTGGCCTCGGCCAGGAGTACTGGGATTCTAGGCACAAGCCACCTCAACTGGCTTGCTGTGCTTCTTCCAGATGAATGATCAAGGATTGATTAAAATGCAGATCTGGGGACCCCATTCTTAGAGATCTCACTGCAGGGTCTGAGGGAGTTTTAAGGACGGGCCCTGTGCACTAACCTGCTGAGAAGTGCTGCCCTGTGGGAGGAAAGCGGCTGAGAGCTCTCAGGCCCTGCGCCCCCGGGACCGGGATGTCCTGGACACCTGGATGCCCTGTAGGCTGCTGTTGGCCGACACCTGATTGCAAAAAAAGCTGGTGTTCTCCCAAAACGGTACCTGGGAGTTGCTTACATTTTCAATATTGCCATCATTCCAAAAGTTCAATAATTTAGCAATAAAGTGGGCCTCTGAGTGCAGTAGTTCCTAAAACTTGGCATACAGAAGAGTCACTAAGGAGATCCTAAGACAAGAGGATCAAAAACACAGAGAATCCAAATCCAAGTTGCAAGCTGAGAGGGTGGGTGCGCTCTGGAGGCCAGAGGCCACTCTGTAAGGCACACAGGCCACCACTTGAGCCCCCCATGTGAAACAAGGGAGGCTGAGAGGCCTGGCTAGAGACACTGGTCTTTACGAAGTGGCCCCGAGATGGCACCTGTGAGGATGAGGAGAAAGAGAAGAATGACTGGGCTAAAGTTTCTGCTAAAAAGAAAAAAGCCACAGACCTTAACAGGCACACTCTTTGCATGCAAGTCCACCGTCCGTCCCTCCTGCAAAGGAGGCCGCGTCGTCCTCTCGACGTCCGCTCACGTTGATTCATTCAAACCACGTGTGCTGAGCTCCTATCATGACTCACGCCCCATGCTAGGTTCCAGGGACACAGTGTCCTTCATCCTAACGTGGGCCTTATGCCTCAGCCCCTGTCACTCAAGGAGTCTAGACCTACAACATCGAGGGAGGGGCCTTTGGTGACCCATCAGGCAAGGCCTAAGAACATGTGGCCCCAAGCCAGAGCCCAGCCGGGAGGCCCCTGGGAGGATGAGAAGACATCAGTGAGATGAATTCTGAGCCCACCCAAAGGTGAGCTGGCAGAAGGCTCCCTGGGCTCTGCCGTTAGCAGCCCAAGCTTTTGTTCCTGTTGGTGACACTCTGACCAGGGCATCTGGGTTGTGCAGTCCAGTGGGCACATGGCCAGGCAGCACAGGGAGGGGATACAGCCCGGTGCTCTGCCCCATAAAGGCAAGGGCAGTCTGCTTACCAGCCCTCCTTGCTCCCGTGGGAGCATGGCACTGTCTGCACCTTCCTGCCCTCTTCCCTCAGCACCCTCCAGGTTCATGTCCCAGCTCGTCACCCTGTCATGGGCTGCCCTCTGCAGCCTCCACACCCAACGTGGCCAGCCCAGACACCTGGCCACTCCACAGGACAGCTTCCCCTCCCAGTAGACAGAGCCCGGTGGCCCCAGGGACTTCAGGAAAAGCTACCGTGGGTCTGCAGAGACCAGCATAGACCCCACATGGCTCTTGTCTCATTCAGCCCATGGATGAATCTGAATCTCCTCTCTACACACGGATCAGAAGCCCTGGAGGCCAATCCACGAGGGGCTTTAATAAATCCTTATCGCTGGGATTTGTCCTCCTTTCCTGCAGTCTGACCAGTATCAGGTCCAAGCAGGAAGTGGCCCAAGAGGGAACCCAGGTGTAGGTCAGTCGGGAACCTGCTCCAGCTCTGCCACCACCTGTGACCAGTCACCTAACTTCTCTAGGCCTTGACCTGCTCATCTGTAAAATGGGATGATAACATCCTGTGTGGACAGAAAGACTCAGTGCAAAGTACTGAATGCTCCCTTCCCTCCCTACCATCTAACGCAATGGTTCTCAACCTTCCTGATGCCGCCACCCTTTAATACAGTTCCTGTGGGTTGTGATCCACAGGTTGAGAACCGCTGATCTAACAGCTCAAGCTGGTGAGGCATGGAGGCTGCTGGCCCTGCCCCTGGTCGCAGACAACAGAGCACAGGCAGCCTTACCAGGGAAGGAGAGCAGGCCCCCGCCAGCCCTGAGAGCCAGGAGAGTCTCTGACTCGGGGCCCACAGGGACAGTCAAGGGTTTCTGGGTGACATCATCCACAGCTTGGGACCTCCAAGGCACACAGGTTTGACACATGCTCGCCCAAGTGTTACAGACTGAACTGTGTCCCCACAAAATGAGGCACTGAAGTCCTAAGTTCAGCACCTTGAAATGTTACCTTTTTCAGGAATAGGGTTTTCAGAGAGCTGACCAAATAAAAATGAGGTCCTCGGGGTGAGCTCTGACCCAATACGGTGTCTTTATACAAAGGGAAATAGAGTCACAGAAGCCGACTCAGGGAGAGCCCACAGAATGCAAAATATCACCAGCAAACTGCCAGGAGCCCGGAGAGGGGCCTGGAGCAGACCCTCCCTCACAGCATCCAAAGGAACCTCCATGGTGGCTTCCAGCCTCCACAGAGGGGACAGGATGTACCCGGGCTGGTGGATGGGTCTTTGTCACCACAGCCCTGCGAGCCATGACACCGTGGGCCTCTAAGCCCTGGTGTGCAGAAGACACAACATTCCCGGGTGGTGGCAGCTGCCGTGTTGCCAGGGGGCCGCGCCTGCCTTGGGTCTCTCAATCCCAGTGCGGCCGACCCAGAAGCCCCTCCCAGGCCCCCGCCGGGCACCCCCCCACCAGACAGCAGGCCGCAGCGCTCCCGATGGCTTATTATTTATAAGCTGCTGTTCTCACTGCGCTGGGTCTAACCCACTTCAGAGGGTTTTTAATATTTCAGAAACAGATGAGCCCAGTACTGCCCAAGCTGATTCGTTGTCTTAGTCACACAAAACACTTCCTCCAAAATGACACTGCAGTATGACTTCAAGCTAAGCAAGCTAAGCATCTCGCCCGCCATGCAGAGTAGAGCCGCCAACCCCCCGGGGGCCCCAGCGCCCACACAGAGCCTGAGCACTGTGGGGACCCGCGTCCCCACCACCTCCTCTGCTGCCCCTCTGTCAGGGAACCCACCCCCCGTCCTGCTTCCACGTCTGAATTTTGATTGCCACTTGTGCCAGGCCCTGAACGAAGACCCGAGCACATTACCCAGAGAATCCTGCAGTGTTGGTCTTTTCCCTATTTCAGAGAAAAAAAAGACTCAGGCCCCACGAGTGGCAGAAGCTACTCAGGCTGTACAGTTTGAAGCCAGGATTCTAATCGAGTTCCCATTCCAAAACCCCAGGTGCTCGCTGCTAAATAAGCCATATTTCTGGAAGGTCATCCCAGGTTAAGGTGGCAGTGAGATTGGAGCTCGGTTGGAGCTGCAGAGCCATGGGGGCCGTGGATGGCAGGGCACGGGGTGTGTGCCAAATTGGGGTGTTCAGGTGCTTGGTTCATAATCCCCAAGGTGGATTATACAGGGACCCTAGGTTTAAAAAACAAAAATGAGAACCTACAGACAGACTCAGTAAATCCTCTGAAAGATGAGGGGCCTGCCTGGATCTTTCTCTGGAGAGATCTCTTAGAGATCCCTGGGGTCCCCTTCCCACTGCCCCCCAAATCTCAAAGCACATCTCTACCTCCTTCAAGACTCCCGCAGCTGGCTCCCAGTTGGGGTGTCTGTAGGGCCCTCTGTCACCATCGTCATCTCTGGTGACAAAGACAGAGATTCTGAGGCAGCACACCAGGTACCATAGTTTACGGCAACACAGTATTAAATTCTCAATCCTTTCCAACCGCAAGGGTCCCCATGTGAGGCCCTCTGCAGAGGGGAGGTGGAGCCAGCCCGTGCAGAGCTCTGCTTCTTCCCTGCTCACCCACCTGACCTTTCTCTCCGTACAGTCCATTTTCTTTGGGAAGAAAATACCACTATTCTCTTTAGAACACTTGATGGATTTAGTCTGTGAAGAGACAAGTGACTAAGTTTTCCTCCCGGATTCCTCGACCAATGCCCCCAATCATCTCTAGATGTGTCCTGGGCATCTCCTCATAGGAATGGTTTGGAAGTTATTTGATCCACCACACATCACACCTCCAGGCCTCTTTTTCCTCTTTTGTAAAATTAAGGTGATAATGTCATCGGGTCAGGGAGCTTCACTCTGAGCCCACACTCACGTCTCACTCACCCTCACAAGACCTATGAGACAGGTCCGTTAGTCTTAGCCCCATTTTGCAGGTAAGAAAGTGAGGCTGAAGGAGGTTGCCCTGCCTGCGGTTACCAGTGGCAGAGCTGAAGGAGGTCGCCCAGCCTGTGGTTACCAGTGGCGGAGCTGAAGGAGGTCGCCCAGGCTGTGGTTACCAGTGGCAGAGCTGAAGGAGGTCGCCCAGGCTGTGGTTACCAGTGGCAGAGCTGAAGGAGGTCGCCCAGCCTGCGGTTACCAGTGGCAGAGCTGAAGGAGGTCGCCCAGCCTGCGGTTACCAGTGGCAGAGCTGAAGGAGGTCGCCCAGCCTGTGGTTACCAGTGGCGGAGCTAAAGGAGGTCGCCCAGCCTGCGGTTACCAGTGGCAGAGCTGAAGGAGGGTGCCCAGGCTGCGGTTACCAGTGGCGGAGCTGAAGGAGGTTGCCCAGGCTGCGGTTACCGGTGGTGGAGCTGGGATTTGTACATAAGCCCGCCCATCCCAAGCCCCGCTGGAATCACAATACCTCAGAGAGGATGAACATAAGGAAGGTGACAGAGGCGGAGCTCTATGCAAACCCGGGGACATCAGGGTGAGGCAGGACACAGGAGGGTCCTGGCAGAGTGGGCAGCTCTGGAGGGCAGCCTGGTACCTTGCCCGTTTCAGAGCCAGGCAGTGCTGGACCCTGAGGCTCTGGACGCCCCGGCCAGCCCTTCCTTGGGTGCCTCATGTCGTCACTGGGGAAGCCTGCCACCGGCACAACGTCTGCCCATATGCTGAACCAAGGGACACAGAGGAGCTCGGCCCAGAGACCTTGGCAAGATGTGTTACTCCAGAAGCCAAACAGATCCAGCCAAGCTCACACCAGAACCTCCCCCTACACACACACATGCACACACATGTACATGTGTGCACGCACAACACACACAAACTCCAAAAGTACCAACAGGCACCTGGGCACGTGTCAGGGAGGGGCGGGGCTGTGAAAGGCCGTGGCCCAGATGGGGGGCATCCTGCAGGCAGGTAGCATGCCAGCTGCACCCTGGGGTGTACCAGGCCAAGGCTGCACCCAGAACCACCAGGACACCCCGGGAAGGCAGCTGCTATGAAGTAGGATCATCTCTGGGCTGCTCACCGGGGACCAGCAAACCTGGAGATGCCTCTGTTTCAGATCTTGTATCTTTGTCTCCTGGCCGTCATAATTTGTTTCTACTAAATTAGATTTAATTCTGAAAGGCTGCACTGGGCCCAGGAAAAGGACAATGAATCAGGTTGAGCACTGTTTCCTAGAGTTCAGCCGCCCACCTGGGCTGCACGCTGGGATGGTGGCCAGACAGTGCCAGGCAGGCCGGCAGTAGGGTGGGTAACACTCACTCCTTTCAGAGCACTGGAGTGTAGCAGGCACAGGGCTGGGACACCCTGGAGAGAGCATGGGGGGCAGGCAACTTCCCCCACCTCGCTCCTCATCTCTGGAGGTGTGAATGCCCGAATGGCTCCCTGGCTGATCTGCCACCAGAAGGCCCTGGGCTGCCTCCATCAGAGCTGTCCAAGCCTTGGCACTGGCAGAGAAAAAATTCACAACTGTGAGTTTTGCTCTATCTGTGCCTCCCTCTGCTCCCCTTCCCAGACATTCTCCGTCTCTGAGTGGCTTTCTGCTTTCCATCTTCCTACTTTAAACCTGGTAAAACACTCAGCGTCATTTCCTCCGCCTAGCTAATCCTCCACTGGGCTGCTCCGCCAGGCACCTGCAACTCAACTGAGCTGTCCCAGCCACAGGACCCTCAGGGGATACCGTGGAGGTCAAGGGGTGATCCTGTAGGACATTTATGGAGCTGGGCTGAGCAACGGGAGGGACACAGAATTACTGGGTTCCCTCTTCCTGCCTCTTGTCTCCCGGTTCTGGGACCCCACACCCGCCTATCCTGTCTTCCCAACCCTGCTCACCCAGACACTGGGGCCTGGCATTTCTTCTCCCTCACAGAGGCTCTGAAGACGCTGCAGCCCTTTGACACAGGGTATCAGCTGTGCCAGGACTCGTCCTAAAGGCTGACAGCAGCAGCTGCTGACTTAGGAGCCCAAGGGCAGGGAGGAGGAGAGCCCGGGTGTACAGAGTGGGTCAGACAGATGAAGACTGGCGGGCACCTTCAACACTGGGCCTCCAGAGGAGCCGGAAGAGTCACCTTGGGCCTCTGCTGACTTAGGAGCCAGTACAAGGTGAGAAAGGAAGGGTGGAAGTAACTTGGCCTAGACTGGGCCCCAGATCCTGGCCCTTCCCAATGGGCAGCTGGTTTCAGGGCCAAGGCACCACAGACAGACACACCTGTGCATCCATTCAGTGGCCCTTCCCAGGCCGGCTGGCTTTGCCTACCTTGCCCAGTGTTCTGTGACTGCTGACTGAGTGAACTAAGCCACCGGGCAGTGCAGCCACCTGCAGGCCACAGCAAGCCTCAAAGGCGAGCAGCTGTCCAGGGGGTGGCTGGCACCCACGTGTCGACACTCCACCCTGGAGCCACTTCCCTTGGAGGGGCCACATCTTCTTCCTTCTTGGCCAGGTTTTTCAGATAATCTAGTGTTGCACGGCCCCCGGGCCTGGGAGGCAGCTGGGCATGAGAGGGAAACCATGTGCCCCCCTTTGCCTTCATTCCTGGTGGCATCTGAGGCTCTAGGCGGGACTTGCCCCACAGCCTCACAAGTTCCCAGCCCGCATCCCACACCCTGGTAGGGCAGGAGCCTCTGCCAAAACATTGCCTCACACCTGCTGTCCAAAGCTGCAAGCAATCTCTGAGGGGGAGGAGAGTCTAACCACCCCAGCATCCACACCCTGGGATGTGCCCCCCTCCTGACTGTGCCCATCCTCACTCATTCTCAAACACCCCCCCTAGGCACCCAGCCTCTGGCCGGGGACCCCCTAGGGAGAAGGGTTGACCTGGAAAGTCCACCTGGGGGGCGTGAGAGACACTGAACACAGAGAAGCCAAGGACAGGGGGTGGGGGGGTTGGAGGGACCTGCTTCACAGGTGAGAATGCAAGGCTTGGTGCTGAGAAGTCCCAAATTGGCCCAGCTGGCAGGAACATGCCTCAGACCCCCCAGCCAGGCCTGTCCACCCCCTGACACCTGCACTCTCTCCCATGCACCACTAGCAAGCTGCCTTCCGACCTAAGCGCTGACGAACACACAAGGAAACCTCTAAAATGCTTCTGCCTGATCCCCACCCATGCACCAACTTTATTAAGAAGCCAAGACGGCAGATGAGTTGGGTGATGGTCGCCCTCACCCCTCTGTGCCACGACGGACGTTCTTACGTGTCCACGCAGTTCTTTATGTTATCACATACGTTATCTTACGTCCAGGAACCAACAGTGAGGGGATCCTGGGATTCGTTCTTTTCAATAAAGGCCATCTGATCAATGTAAAACGGAATTGGATTTCATGAAAAGACTCATATTTTACTACTATTACTATGATTTTAGAGATGGTCGTGCTCTGTCTCCCAGGCTGGAGTGCAGCGCGGCTGTCATAGCTTACTGCCGCCTCAAACTCCTGGGCTCAAGTGATCCTCCTCCCTCAGCCTCCTGGAACCACTGCATCTCGTGAAAGACTCATATTTTAAAATTTGCAAACCAAAGTAATTATTTTTTTTTTAGACAGAGTCTCACTCCGTTGCCCCAGGCTAGAGAGTACCATGGTGTCATAGCTCATAGGAACCTCAAACTCCTGGGTTCAAGGGATCCTTCTGTCTCAGCCTCCTGCCCAGCTGGGACTATAGGCACCCATCACTATGCCCAGTTAATTTTTCTGTTTTTAGTAGAGTCAAAATCTCCCTCTTGCTCAGGCTGGTCTCCAACTCCTGAGCTCAAGTAATCCACCTGCCTCGGCCTCCCAGAGTGCTGGGGTTACAGGTGTGAGCCACCATTCCTAGCCAAATCAAAATAATTTGTGTCTATTTTTTTTTTAAAAAAAGATAATTTATGGAACTTCGATGCTGTCATAGGATGGCCCCAAGAAAAATTTCATCCTCTCATAGGACAGGTAAGAAAAGAGAAAACCATCTGGAAAAAGCACATACTTGGTCCTGACCAGCAAACTTCTAAGCACCAGCCTCCTGCTCCAGGCTGGGGCAGAAGCAGCTCCCTGGGGGCAGATCTGTGCCGTGGAGCCAGACAGCGTCCCTCCCCCCAGTCAGGAGACCTCAGACAAGTTACTATTTGCTCTGTCTCCTACCTGGCAAATAAGGCTGACAGTGCAGATTCATCATTTTATTCTAGACGTACTTATCGAGGGCTCACTGTGTACCATTCTTAGTGAACGAGACAGAAAAAGCCCCTGTTCTTATAAAATTGATCTTTTAATACAGGAAGGGTGACACAGATAACAAAATAGAAATAAATAGGGTGATTCCAGGTAGTGAAGAAAATTTAAAAAAAAAAAAATAAGTGACAGAACATGGGGCAGGGGGCAGGTGGAAGTGAGGCCATCTACTTCAGAGCAAGTGGTCTGAGATGATGCACCGGGAGGTGTCATCTGAGCTGAGACAGACAAAGCAGGGAGGGCTGGTGAAGCAGCAGAAGGCACAGGGCAGACACAAGGCCCTAAGAGGGGCCAGCCAGGGACGTCTGAGGAGAACAAAGGCGGTAGGGCTGGAACAATGAGAGGGAGAGGACGGAGATGATGGCTGGGAGCTTGCCACCAGACAGCGAGAGACCTGCAGTTATCGTTATTCCTGGTAAAACAGTCACCTGAACGCACAGAGAAGGTCACACAATTAAGTCTGAGAACTCATCCCGGGAAAAGTGCTCCATACCTCACCGGTGAATATCACTCTGGTCACCTTCAAACCACTCCCCTGGGGAAGCTGTGTACCAACACCGGCACCTAGTCTACCCTTCAGAGCACTTTTTCTAGGATGAGTTCATGAACTTAATTGCCAGATCTCCTACAACAGCTCTGATGGCCAATGTGGGGGAAAAAAGGTGTTCGGAACTTGCTTTGGCCAGCCTGGGACATTCACCTTGTAGGACCAGGTGTGGTGGCTCACACCTGTAATTCTGCACATTAGGAGGCCAAGTCACGAGGAAAGCTTGAAGCCAGGAGTTTGAGACCAGCCTGGACAACACAGTGGGACCCTGTCGCTACAGAAAAATGTACAGTTTAGCTGGACGTAATGGTGTGCATCTGTAGTTTTAGTCACTTGGGAGGCTGAGGCAGGAGGATCACTTGAGTCCAGGAGTTTGAGGTTGCAGTAAGCTATGATCTTGCCACTGCACAGAGCAAGACCCTGTCTCAAGAAAAAAAAGAAAAAACATCCTGGAAGCTGGCAGAGTCCAGTAGCAGTACCAGACACTCATTCCCTCGAGTCCATTACAAGACTTATCAAATAATCTCAAATGGCGTTGCAGCAGTGACAAAAACTGAGCACTGAGTCTGCACCAGGCCTGGAGAGCTGGGATGCTTACTGCTTACCCCACTGGGAGGACGGTATCCGAAGATTTATACTATGTCCAGCCTGGTGCCACAGCCACAGGCAGGGGAAGGACAGGTCTTTGCTCACACCCTGCCTGCATGGGGACAAAGTCCAGAGGTGGAGGAGGAAGAAAGAGGAGCTGGAGGCTGACTGCCCGGCCTGCTCACCAGAAAACACACTGGAGTCTCACCTCTCACAGGTGCAGGAGGAGCTGTTTTTGAGAAGAAGCTTCCCTGCACATCCTAGCTGCTGTGGCCAAGATCAGATCACACTCAAGGTTAATAGGATAGAAGAAATCAAGTGCCAGCCCACGGAGACTTTACAGCCAGCACTGGCCTAGCACACAGTGAAAATGAGAGGCCCCTGTTATTAATAAAAATTCTGCATCATTTCAATGAGACCCTTCTAAGGGCAGGACCCCACGTGACTGTGCCAGGGCCCCCCACAAAGCCAGCCTCGCCCATGCCGACAGTGCATAGCAGAAGATGGACACGGGCCTAAAGCACAGCACCAGGAGGAATCCAGCCTGTGCTCCAGGCCCCGGCAAGCTTGTCACCTTGACCTCAGCTCCCCAGTCCAGAAAACCAGGGATCACAGCCTCCGGATGGCGCCCTCCTGAGCCTGTTGTGCCAGAGCAAATGAGATAATGAAGGTGGGGTGCCGGGCGGGCGGCGCTGCACCAGCGGAAGGGCTGACGGCTATTGGCCAGGCCCGCAGAGCGCTTGGATTTCTGAAGAACATTGACATTCCCCAGCAATTAAGTCAAATTAACATAATTCAAACAAAACATCTAATTTTAGCTATGTGTAGCGATTCCCCCTCCACAGAGCAGACACTGCTGCCTCTCACTGGAGGAGCACAATGCAGAGAGGCGTAGGAAGGAAACGCGGGCCTTTTCCCGGGGCAGGCAGCAGACTGCTTCTATTTTCACCACTCAGAGATGTGCTCCCGCGTGGCTCCCACCGTGTGCAGCCGCCGAGCTGGCCCTGCTCCTCGGAGCTTCCCCCCAGAGACAGCCGAGTCCCCAGCAGCCCTCGCAGCCCCCTCAGACCACAGACACAGCCACAGCCCCACTGGATGGGGACTCAGAAGCCCTAGGCCCTTTCACTGTACCAGTCCCATCGCCTTGGTTTACCTGTCTGTAAAATAGGAGCAACAATGCCTCTTCGGACTTCCTTCCTCAAGGGATTATTTAAAGATTAAAGGAATTAACAAGACTGGGTTTGGTGTCTCACACCTATAATCCTGGCATCCTGGGAGGCCAAGACAAGAGGATCAGTTGAGGTCAGGAGTTTGAGACCAGCCTGAGTAAGAGCCAGACCTCATCTCTACTAAGGATACAACCAAGGAGCCAGGCACAGTAGTGCACACCTGTAGTGCCAGCTACTCGGGAGGCCGAGGCAGGAGGATTGCTTGAGCCCAGGAGTTAGAGGCCACTGTACTCTAGGCAAGTGAGACTCTGTCTCAAAAAAGAAAAATAAATTAATAATGATTATTACATTATTCCTTGTATCTGTATTTAATGCAAATTAGTAAGTTTATCCCTTTAGCCAACAGGTTCTGGGGATACAAAAGTGACCAAAATACTTTCTCTGCCCACAGTCTAGCAGAAGAAACAACCATTTAACCCAGAGGTTGGCAAACTGTACCCAAGGGTCAGATCTAGCTGCTGCCAGTTGTTGTTTAGCCTATGAGCTAAAAATGATCTTTTATATTTTTAAGTGGTTCAGAGGCGGGGAGAAGGAATAACATTTTGTAATGCAGGAGAATTAAATGAAATTCAAATTTCAGTGTCCGTCGACGACGTTTTATTGGAACACACCTGTGCCCATGTGTTTGTGTACAGTCTGGGGCTGTCGTCAGGTCACAACGGCACAATCGAATACTTGCAACAGAGACTGAAATATTCACTACCAGGTCCTTGTCGGTAAAAGTTTGCTGACCCTTGATTGAGACAAACAAAAAACCATGAGGGCTATAATGGTGGTATCATCAGTGCTAAAGGAACACAGAAAGGGGGCCAATTATTTCTTTGTCACAAAGCTAGAGAAGCCAGCCCAGGAGAAGTGACGTGTTTTCTGGACTTTGATGCTCATCTGTGAACCTTGGGGAAGTTGCTGCCCCTGCCCAGGCCTCAGTTTGCTCACCTCCAGCATAAGCAGGATGAACTAGGAGGTCCATCCCAGAGATATGTCCCTGAGGCCAGCTACAGAGAACCAAGCGAGCGTCCACACCAGGCCCTGCACACTCCCCCAGCCCACGTGGCACCCAAGAGCACTAATTAGGGCACTGGGACAAGGAGCAATTTGGAATAATCCATCCAGGGTTTATTTCCCTCCAGCAGGCCCCCAAGAGGGCTCAGACTTCTGCACCCAAACGTGAGCTCCCTGGCAGCCTTCTCCTCAGCAGAGGTGCCTGGCAGGCCCTGAATAATTGAGCGCCCTGCACAGCCCTGCAGATGGGCACACCCCTCTTCTTCAGGCTCTGCGCTTCAGTGTGAAACAAAAGAACAAAGTCCCTCTCGCCTTCTCAGAGCTCCTCTGGCCATGCTGTACTCAAAGGATCATTGCTTGTAGGAGCTAGAATTTCTCTCCAGATTACGGAAGGTTGGGGCTGGAGGCCTGGCTCTAGGGCCCTGTGTGATCAGGACAAGACGTTTCCTTTCTCCAGACCACAGTTTCCCCATGAATGGAACAGGGCAGGGAATCCCCAACGTCCCTTCCAAGAAGCCGTGTCATCTAGTGGCCCAGGCTCTCTGTCCTACAGCTGAGAGAACTGAGGCCCAGAGAGGTAAAGCGATTTTCCCAAGGTCACCCAGCCACTTCCTGAAGGCAGAGCCAGGACCAGACCGCACCCATCCCAACAGTGCCCGTCCCCAGCTCGTGCTGTGTGTATCTCTGTCTGTCTCCACACCTCTGTGTGTCCCTCTCTATCCACAGCTGTCTGTCTACACCCCAGCTCTACTCTTGGGATTGGTTCTTTCTGGGGATATGTCCTTTCCCTCCCCGAGTAGCTGGGAGGTCAATGCAGCATGGGGATGAGTGAGCTGACACACACAGGTCAAGCTCATAAACTCCAGGTTCTGTGTTAGGTGCGCGTAAAATGTCCTTTGTGTTCAGCCTTCTGCCCCCTCCTCCCCCCTCTTAGACACTTTATTTCCTTTTATTTCATTCTCACCATAGCCCTAAAGAGAGGGAGACAAAGATTGTAAAATCAGGCAGCCAGGATTAACCTGGCTGTGGTTTGGATCAGATGTGTGGCCTTGGGCGAGGTCCTTAACCCTCCTGAGACTCTTGAAGTCCTCACCTGTAAAATGGTTCCCATGCACCTGCCAAGGGGGGAGGGCCGAGGGGGCACGAGTGAGCAGCATGCCTGCCACAGATGACCCTTGCATCCCCCTGCCTCTTTTCGTGGACAGCACACCAGCCACACATGGTGGGGCCTGGCTGTTGCCCTGCTGGAGGCTGCTGTGCTCTCGGACCATCACATTAAAGGCCTGGGAAACGCCTCAGCTGATGTACAACGGCCGAGTGTGAAGAGACCCTCCCCACACCATCTACATTATCCAAGGCAGACACTTCCAGCACCTCTGACCCAGATTCAGGAGAGCCTGCAGGAGGTGGAGCAGATGAGCGGGAGCCAGACTGAGTTACAGAGGGGACCAGCTTGCAGGAGACGCAGGCTCCGGGGTGCCCAGCCAGGCCCTGAGAGCAGGGAGGGGTGACGAGAGGGACGGGCCCAGGTGCAGGCCTGCTGTGCGTGGCCTCGGGAGCCGTGACAAAGAGCTTCAACTTCACCCTCAAAGCAAAGAGCAGCAGCTAGAGAGTTGTAGGAAGAGAAATGACAACTCTCAAATTTATGTTTGAAAAAAAGTGATTCTGGCTGTAGATACAGGATTGGAAGGGCCAGGCCAGAGGCAGGAGCATTGGGAAGAGCGGTGAGAATCACGCCAGGGCAAGCACGGCCAACTCACGGTGGATTCCCTCAAAAGTTCTTCCTGAAGAATCTAACGATGACACAGGTCTGGCCTTGGTATAAAACATAACCACTGGTAGACATCCTTGTCCATCACGGGCCACAGCTCTCCCTTCCTGCTTCAACACCATAATCACAGACAACCTCCTGACACACGAAAGCCCTTTTGATTCTCTGGTCACCTTGCCCACAAGGGAGCTAATAACATGAGACAGGGCAGCCCACCCCATGGAGGCCTCGGGAGGTCTGAAGTGGCTTCTGGTGGAGGAGCTGGCACCTGTGCCAGAGTGTCAGGAGAAGTCCCAGACCAGCCAGCCCAGCACGAGAGAAAGGAGGTGATGAGATGGGAGCAGGGTAAGAAGCCGGGGCTTCCTTCTAAGGGCACTAAGGGAGCCACTGGAGGACTGGTGGGGGGAGTGTGAGATCTGATTTGCATTTCTGGAAGAGCATGCTGGCTGCAGAGTAGAGCCTCAGACCCAACACACACGCACTCTTGAGTTGGTTTACAATGGGCAGCCTTGTATGCCAAGACCCAACACACACGCACTCTTGAATTGGTTTACAATGGACAGCCTCGTGTGCCAAGACCCAACTGCCCAGACTCTTGGGGGCCACGCTCCAGCTCCGCTTGGAGCCAGGACATCTTGTCACCTACTTGGCCCTGGTCCACATCACCTTGGATTCATCACTGGAGGTGTAATGTCCTCTATAAACCCCAGCTTTCATCTTCAGAAGACACAGGGACCCAGAAAGCTCGCTGCCCTTTCACAGGAAGGGCACCCCGTCTTTTTTTTTTTCGGTGTCTCAGTAACATTGTTTATTTTTAACAATTATTAAAAATACACAGAAGAATTAAAAAGGAAACTTACCCAGAAACATACACATCAAAGATGACCACTGCTAACACCTCTGTGTTTCTCAATTTAATTGCGTGTCACTCGGCCACACCCAGTGCTGTTTCCTGGTCTAATCAGCGAATATTATATATATAAGTTTACGCTGTGTCCGTTGAGAGTCAACATTACAACTAAAGCATAGTCCTAATTTTTAGTTAAAAGCATATTCCTAGAAACACATTCTTTCAGGCATCATGTTTAGTGAATGTGTAATATGTCACCACTTGGGAGATGGCTCAGCAATCCCTTCTCCAAGAGCTGGGGAGACCTGCCCTCTCTGCAGTACATCCCCCGCCAAGCTGGCTCCTTAGTCCTAACACCCTGCCGGCTTGGTGACCTGCCCGTGACATATTTCATGCCAACGCTGGGAATATCTGGGTCCCAGGGCCTTGCTGGAGGGCACAGACTTGAACTGACAGGGGCCCCTCCCAAAGCCCAGGCAGCCCTGATGTTTAAGAATGTTTTCTGTGGGCTCTCTCCCCATGTTAGCCACCTAACGGTGTAAGCCAAAAACACCCTTGTCACCTTGTTCCTAATGTGTCTCCCTCCTCTCTCCTAGCTCAGCAAAAGGCACCAACTATCTACCCAAACATCAAGCCAAGTTCCCATTGACATCTGATGGTACGACACACACACTGACCTGCCCAGGTAGGTGTGCAGATGTAGGAGACCATCAGCTCATCACCCCCTGCTCACATGCACACACTTCCTCCCCCACTCACCGTCTTTCCACTTGTCCTCCATTCTCCGTCCCTCTCCAGCCTGGCCTTCAGCAGGAGCCGCCTCAGCTTTCTGGGTGCCTTGATCACCACTGGCCATACCTGAGGGGTGTCTGCCCCACCCACCTCAGTCAAACCTGCAGGTAGTGACCCCCAAAGTAGTTCTGATGCTGACAAGGTCGAGGGTCACTGGGTCTCTTTCTCACTTCCCTCTTTCCAGTGGGTCCTTCTACTTTCAGAATTAGTTGTCTTTTTTTTTTTTAGACAGAGTCTCACTCTGTTGCCCTGGGTTATAGCTCACAGCAACCACAGTCTCTGGGGCTCAAGCATCCTCTTGCCTCAGCCTCCCAAGTAGCTGGGACTACAGGTGCCCACCACAAAGCCCACGAGTTTTTCTATTTTTAGTAGAGATGGGATCTTGCCCGGGCCCTGAGCTCAGGTGATCCTCCACCTTGGCCTCTCAGAGTGCTAGGATTACAGGTGTGAGCCACCGTGCCCAGCTACCCTCAGAATTAGTTCTAAAGGCCATAGTGGTGACAAGTCCACACTCCCCCCCTTCTCCACAAGGCCTCCTCTTCCCACCTCCTCCCATCCAAGAGCCATGACATTCTATCCCTGCTCCCAGACGGCGCACCTCCTCATGGGACTGAAAGTCCTCAGACCACTTGGCTTCTTAGGGGCAGGCAGTGAAACCGTAGGCTTTCAAGAGACAGCCAGGAGGCTTCCCACTTGTCCCTAACACACCTGGCTTCAAGACCAGCTCCAGCAGCTGCTTCCAGAACAGGCCCAGGACACAGCTCCAGGGCTCTCCTACTCACCCAGATAACAGGAGAACAGATGATTGCGGCAGAGATGATGTCTGTCTGCACGCACAGGTGTGCTCAACACTACTACCTGGTTGTCTGGAGAAGATGCTGGCTACATGGTAGCGGGAGGAATCTCCAAACCAGAAAGTTAACAGGGAAGTAAACACGTGAGCCGGACCAGCCAGAAACAAAGCAGGTAAGCCCAGGGCTCAGCTTCTGTCTACTCTTTCTCCCGGACTCTGTGCTAACCCCGTGCCCAGAGTCCTCAGCCATCAGACAGGCTGCCCCTGAGTGTCTGGAAGGCAGTCTTCCCTCCTCAGCGAGTGTGTTGTGCTCTGCACTCCTGAGACCCACCAAGTCTCCCTCAGAGGAGTCTGGTCAACCCAGAATACTACAGGCTCCGTGATCGGTGATATCACACGCCTCAGATTTATTGTCCGGGGCTCTGAGAGTGACAGCATTCTCAGAAAAACCACTTCAATGTTCCCCTTTTTGATATACAGCTACAAACACATTGTGGGACTTTAATAAAGCTTGAAAATACCCAAGCACATCTGAGAGCTGGAGACTGGACCCATGTAGATTACCAAGCAGGTCTGTGATAATAAATCTTGTCAAAGTAGAATATTCTTTTTTTTTCCCTTGAAAACAAAAGGAAGATATGATTTAAAGTATCCTGTTCTCATCTACCAGCCCTGAAATAGTGACGTGCTGGCCTTCCAGGGAAAATGTGGAGAATGCAGCTGCCATAGAAGGCCAGGCATGAACTTTGGCATCGGATTCAACAGAAAGGGTAATTTGATGAACAATCATTATGTCATTAACTCCAACTTTGTGAATATACAGGGGGGGTTAAAAATTTACAAAGCACCTTCTCACTTATCATTTCATTTGATTCTGTGCCTGTATAGCATATGGGCAAGCTGGACCTCAAGGGAGTCCAAGACCTGTTCAAGCACCCTTAGCGGGTAGACCAGAAGGAGGTGCGACTGGAAGGCGTCCAACCCCAATTCCAGGCTCTCTAAGGGGGAGATTTTTGAGCTTCCCAAGAACCAGAAATGGACCCAAGGAACTGTGCAAAGTTTATTTGCCTTTCTCAAAAAACAAATATTGATAAGAGATTTTACTTCGGTCAGAACAATTCAAGGGTGGTAGGTGGTGATGGTGGTGGTGGGGAATGGATTTACTTTGCACCAATTCTTTGGGGCCAACTCTTTCAAAATTGAATGGAAAGATTAAGAAAAAAAAAAGTCTAGGCTCGGCGCCTATAGCTCAACCGGCTAAGGCGCCAGCCACGTACACCTAAGGTGGCGGGTTCGAATCCCCAGCCCGGACCCGCCAAACAACAATGATGGTTGCAACCAAAAAATAGCCGGGTGTTGTGGCGGGCACCTGT